>JAHHZJ010003827.1:0-60413 GCA_021437245.1 Aegilops speltoides | reverse complement strand
ATTTGCTCCCTCGGTGGTTTTGGTAATTAATGACAACATACTTTGTGGTTGGACTAATGCTTTTATCAAGTATGTTTCAGAGGTTCAATCACATTGGCATGGCAAAAGGATCAAGAGGTGGACCTCAAAATGCTAAGGCAAGCATTGGCAAAAGCTCAAGACTCCTTTTTGGTTTAGTGATCCAAGATCACATTGAGTCCATAGGAAAGCCAATACTATTAAAAGGGATGAGGTTATGATGATGATCCGTTGCTCAAGTGCTTAGTGATACATCTCCTAAACTATCAAGAACTTTCACCGCCATATACACTCATAAGTAATCTCAGTCCCACCGATATTCCAAACTCACCACACCGAGATGAACCACCTCAGCCATAAAGCCAAACCCTAGAAAACTCGGATTTTCCGATTCGAACTCGGTCTCACCAAACTTGAGTTGCCAAGCTTCAGAATCTTCGTCATCAAATCGGTGTCACCGAGATGATGAAGTCGGTCCCACCGAGATTGGCAAGCTCTCGTTTGCACGAATCGGACTAACCGAGATTGTATTTTCGGTCCCACCGAAAATCCCAATGTTCACATTATTTGAACTTTCGGTCTCACCGAGTTGTCAACTTCGTCCCACCGAGATTGGTCAAATGTGTGTAACGGTTGGATTTTGTGGAGGCTATAAATACCCCTCCACCCCTCTTCATTCGTGGAGAGAGCCATCGAAAGAACTACCACTCCTACCTTACATTTCTGAGAAGAGAACTACCTACCCTTGTGTTGAGATCAAGTTGCTCCACTCCCACCATATGAAGCTTGATTTCTAGACTTCCCAAGTTGCTTTCCACTCAATCCTTTCCTCCACCACAGCCAAATCAGTGAGGAGAGTTGAGTGTTGGGGAGATTATCATTTGAAGCACAAGAGCAAGGAGTTCATCATCATCAACACCATCTATTACCTTTGGAGGGTGGTGCCTCCTAGATTGGTTAGGTGTCGCTGGGAGCCTCCACGAGATGTGGAGTTGAACCAAGAAGTTTGTAAGGGCAAGGAGATCACCTACTTGTGAAGATCTACCCCGAGTAAGGCTAGCCTCCATGGGCGAGGCCATGATGGAATAGACAAGGTTGCTTCTTCGTGGACCCTTCGTGTGGAGCCTCCGTGGACTCTCGCAGCCGCTACCCTCCGTGGGTTGAAGTCTCCATCAACGTGGAAGTACGATAGCACCACCTATCGGAACCACGAGAAAAATCTCCGTGTTCCAAATTGCGCTTGATCTTCTCCACTTTCTTTACTACTTGTGCAATTTACTTTCCGCTGCCCATACTCTAGAATTGCATGTGTAGTATGCTACTTGACTTGTGTGTTATGCAAAATCTGCCAAAATCTGTCCTTGACAAAAGACGGAATTTTTATCTTGTCGAGTAGTCTAATCACCCCCTCTAGACACTCTCACCTTCTTCGATCCTACAGAGATGTATAAACTGTTCTTCAGATCACAAGAGATGTGTCCGACTCGACCGAGGACGCATGTCTAAGTTGCAATCGCCTGATACTCAAGTAAGTAGTTCCTATGCCCGGACGTATATCGTGACATTTACCATAATACTTGCCCTTGAAAAAGCCGCCCTTGAACAGGAGGACATCAAAAGCAAAGCTAATAAGGTGTTCGCCCTCCCCGAGACCGCCACGACCGGTGCAACTAAGATGCTGGAGGCAAGGCTTTTGGAAGAGGGCGAAGGGGGAACAGAAAGCTACCACCTCTGCTAAGGAGGCCTTTAAGGAAGGGGGATCAAGAATCCTCCTCCAAGGGGAGAAGAGGACCGCTTCAAGATCCAGAGGTCAAGGCCTCAAAGCGGGGAAGAAATTTCGCCAGAGGGTCCTCATACGAAGGGCCCCGCCGCACTATTTCCGAGGGAACCAGCCTCCAACGAGCCGTAAGTAGAAAGGGAGTTTTGTTATAAGAGACATCCCTGTTTTTATTTCGAGGATGATCAAGTTTTTACTTTGTAGTTCGGATCTCAGCCCTTCTCAGCAGAGCTCATCTTCGGGATCTTCGTCCGAGATGATGGAAAGCGAAACGCCCATCTGCTCGTGCTATCAGCGGGAGGACAACCCCGAGGTGTCGCCGCGAGGGTTTCTGAGTCCGCGGGCTGGAGGTCCGCTACCAACCGTGTGCGGTCGGAGGAGTCAAGGATCTGCTCAAGCAGCATCTATCTCGTAAGATAACCGTGCGTTAATGGGTACGGTGATTGAAAAGATTTCTTCCGCCGAGAGCGGTTTAGTATGAAGCCGCCGGTTTATCGACGGGTTTGAGGTACACAAGAATGATGTACCTTCCGGCGCAGTTTTGCATATAGAATGCGCCTCAGATAGATAGTAGCCCCGAGACCGGCACGTTGTCAAAAGTGATGGCGCGTCGAGGATCATAGTCTCAAGAAGCAGATGTCGCCTTCCTATTCAGGGGCGGAGCGCTCGGCACAGTCGACCGATAGAGTTGCCGAATCGAAGCGGCAACTAAACGCTATGATGCGACATTGCGCTGGTCAATAAGTTTACTTGACGAGTCACAAGGTACGTGGCTTTTCCGCTAACACCGTAAGGGAGCTTGACGCCCATGCCTTACTACATGTATGCTTAATGGAGATGGTGTCGCTGCTATGGAGGACCTCGCAGAGCTTGCCCGAGCCAAGGAGCAAGCCGAAAAAGTAATGCGGTTGATTTCAAAGCGTCAAGAGCTAAAAGTCAACAGCTTGCCACGGCCAAGCAGGAGGAAATGGCCAAATGGCCATAAAGTCAAGGATGCCGCCGACCGCTATGAGTTTTTGAAAGAGAACGCCGAGCGGAGCAAGAGGACCTGAAAAGGCAACCGCCGGTTAAGGATGTTCGCCCGCGATGAGAGCTATAAAGGAGGAGCTACGCCAAAGCCGATATTATGGCCGAAAGCCCTTTCGCCGCGAGGGAAGTTTACGGATCCGAAATATGCCTGGCTGGCCAGCTTGGGGTGCGAGGATGCCTATCTGAATTTGGCGGCGAAAAGCCGCAGACGCTGCTGCACATTTCCGAGGCCGGCGATCACGGAATGGAAGAGCTTTTTGGTCGCAGTTCCATAGTCCGGAGCATCCACTTCCATCGACCGATCGTTAGCCGAGGGGTTGAGCTGAATAGGTTGTCCGCCTTGCCATGAAGGGTGTCGTTGTTGGGGAACGAGTAATTTCAAAAAATTCCTACGCACATGCAAGATCATGGTGATGATATAGCAACGAGGGGAGAGTGTTCGCCCACGCACTGTGAGACCGTAAGCGTAAGCGCTTAGCACAACGCTGTTGATGTAGTCGCACGCCTTCACGATCCGACCGATCCAAGTCCAATGTACGGGCCTCCGAGTTCAGCACACGCTCAGCTCGATGACGATCTCCAACCCTCCGATCCAGCAAAGGCTCCGGAGATGAGTTCCATAGCACGACGGCGCAGGACGATGATGATGTTCTACCGCGCAGGCTTTGCCTAAACTCCAACGATATGACCGAGGTGGAATATGGTGGAAGGGGCACCGACACGGCTAAGGAACGATCCGAGATCAACTTGTGTGTCTGAGGGGTGCCCCCGCCTCAGATATAAAGGAGCCAGGGGAGGAGGCCGCCTAAGGGGCAAGACTAGGGGGGAGTCCTACTCCCACCGAGTAGGACACCCTTTTCCAAGTTGGAGTATGAGAGAAGGGGAAAGAGGAGGAAGAGGGAAGGAAAGGGGGGCGCCTCCTTCCCTTGTCCTATTCGGATTAGGAGGGGAGGCGCGTGCCCCTCCTTGCTCCTTCCTCTCTCCCTCTTGGCCCATGTAGGCCCATTAATCCTCGGGGTTCCGTAACCTCCCTGCACTCTAAATGCCGCTTTCACCCGGAACCATTCCGATGTCCAAAGTGAAGGAAATATGCCCTAGAGGCAATAATAAAGTTATTATTTATTTCCTTATTTCATGATAAATGTTTATCATTCATGCTATAATTGTATTAACCGGAAACATGATACATGTGTGAATGCATAGACAAAACAATATGTCACTAGTATGCCTCTACTAGACTAGCTTGTTAATCAAAGATGGTTATGTTTCCTGACCATGAACAAAGAGTTGTTATTTGATTAACGAGGTCACATCATTAGTAGAATGATCTGATTGACATGACCCATTCCATTAGCTTAGCACACGATCGCTCAAAGATGTTGCTACCGCTTATCCATGACTTATACATGTTCCCGTAACTATGAGATTATGCAACTCCTGCTTGTCGGAGGAACACTTTGGTGCTACCAAACGTCACAACATAACTGGGTGATTATAAAGGAGTACTACAGTGTCTCCAAAAGGCAGATGTTGGGTTGGCGATTTCGAGATTAGGTTTTGTCACTCCGATTGCTCGGAGAGGTATCTCGCCCTCTCGTAATACACATCACCGAAGCCTTGCAAGCACTACAACTAATGAGTTAGTTGTGAGATGATGTATTATGGAACGAGTAAAGAGACTTGCTGGTAACAAGATTGAACTAGGTATTAGATACCGACGATCAATCTCGGCAAGTAACATACCGATGACAAAGGAACAACGATGTTGTTATGCGGTCCGACCGATAAAGATCTTCGAGAATATGTAGGAACCAATATGGGCATCCAGGTCCCGCTATTGGTTATTGACCAAGACGGTTCTCGGTCATGTCTACATTGTTCTCGAACCGTAGGGTCCGCACGCTTAAGGTTTCGGCGATGCTATTATGAGTTTATGTATTTTGATGTACCAAGAAGTTCGAGTCCCGGATGTGATCACGGACATGACGAGGAGTCTCGAATGGTCGAGACATAAAGATTGATATATTGACGGCTATATTCGACACCGAAAAGTTCCGAAGTTTCCGGAGAAAACCGAGTGCCGAGGGGTTACCGAACCCCCGGGAAGTTATGGGCCTTAGGGCCAAGAGGGAGAGAGGGGGCCGCACCAGAGGTGGCGCGCTTCCCTGTGGGAGTCCGAATAGGACAAGGAGGGGGGGGCGCCCCTTCCCTCTCCTCTCCTCTCTTCCTTCCCTTCTCCTTCCTAGTTGGATTAGGAAAGGAGTCCTACTCAACCAGGAGGAGGACTCCTCCTTGGCGCCCTATAGGGGCCGGCCGCCCCCTCCCTCCTTATATACGGGCAGGGGGCACCCTAGACACACAAGTTTGATCTACGGATCGCTCTTAGCCGTGCGCGTGCCCCTCCACCATATTCCACCTCGGTCATACTGTCACAAGCTTAGGCGAAGCCCGCGCCGTGAAACATCAAGATTGTCACCACGCCGTCAGGCCGACGGAACTCTCCCTTGACACTCGGCTGGATCGAGTACGAGGGACGCCATCGAGCTGTACGTGTGTCAAGAACTCGGGGCGCCGGAGTAACGGCGCCAGATCGGTCGGATCGCGAGGAGAACGCACGACTACTTCCTCTACGCCAGATCGCTCCGCTCGGTTCACGAGGGTACGAGACAACACTCTCCCTCTCGCTATGCATCACCATGATCTTGCGCGGTGCGAGGAAATTTTTGAAATTACTACGCTCCCCAACAAAGGGCATCCGAGCCTAGGTTTTTCTATGGTTTGATGTTTTGCACGAGTAGAACACAAGTGAGTTGTTTGGCGATACAAGTCATACTACCTACCAGCATGTCATACTTTGGTTCAGCGGTATTGTGAGATGAAGCGCCCGGACCGACATTTCGCCAGACGCTTACGCGAGACTGGTTTCACCGCCACGAGCACTCGCTGCTTAAAGGTGACCGTGGGTGCCTGCCTCTCACTTTAGTTGAACTGAAAAGCATACGCCCGTCCTTGAGAAGGTTAAACGGAGTCTATTTGACGAAGTATCGCTGTGGTTTTGATGCGAGGTGAGACTGGATCTTGCTTAAGCCCGTAGCAGCCACGTAAAATTTGCAACAACAAAGTAGAGGACGCCTAACTTGTTTTTGCAGGTATGTTGTGATGTGATATGGTCAAGACGTGATGCTATATTTTATTGTATGAGATGATCATGTTTTGTAACCGGTTATCGGCAATCGGCAGGAGCCATATGGTTGTCGCTTATTGTATGCAATGCATCGCTTCGTAATGCTTTACTTTATCACTAAGCGGTAGCGATAGTCGAGAAGCATAAGTTTGGCGAGACGACAACGATGCTACGATGGAGATCAAGGTGTCGCACCGTGACGATGGTGATCATGGTGGTGCTGCAAGATGGAGATCATGAAGCACAAGATGATGATGACCATATCATATCACTTATATTGATTTGCATGTGATGTTTATCCTTTATGCATCTTATCTTGCTTTGATTGACGGTAGCATTATAAGATGATCTCTCACTAAATTATCAAGAAGTGTTCTCCCGAGTATGCACCGCTGCAAAGTTTGTCGTGCCTGCACACCACGTGATGATCGGGTGTGATAAGCTCTACGTCCATCTACAACGGTGCAAGCCAGTTTTGCACACGCAGAATACTCGGTTATACTTGACGAGCCTAGCATATGCAGATATGGCCTCGAACACGGAGACCGAAGGTCGAGCGTGAATCATATAGTAGATATGATCAACATAAGATGTTCACCATTGAAAACTACTCCATTTCATGTGATGATCGGTTATGGTTTAGTTGATTTGGATCACGTGATCACTTGGATGACTAGAGAGATGTCTTTCTAAGTGGGAGTTCTTAAGTAATATGATTAATTGAACTTAAATTTATCATGAACTTAGTACCGATAGTATCTTGCTTGTTTATGTTTGATTGTAGATAGATGGCTCGTGTTGTTCCGTTGAATTTTAATGCGCCTTGAGAAAGCAAAGTTGAAAGATGATGGTAGCAATTACACGGATCGGGTCCAGAATCGAGGATTTTCCTCATTGCTGCACGTAAGAGTTACGCCCCGGATGCACCGCTGGGTGCCAGGCCTGCCGCTGATGCAACCGACGACGTTAAGAACGTCTCGCGAGCAAAGCTGATGACTACTCTATAGTTCAAGGTGCCATGCTTTACGGCTTAGAACCGACTTCAACGACGCTTTGAACGCTATGGAGCATATGAGATGTTCCAGAGTTGAAGTTGATATTCCAATGTAATGCCCGGATTGAGAGATATGAAGTTCCAATAAGTTCTATAGCTGCAAGATGGAGGAGAATAGTTCTGTTAGTGAGCACATACTCGTAATGTCCGGGTACTACAATCACTTGACACAATTGGGAGTTAATCTTCCGATGATTGTGTCATTGATGTAATTCTTCAATCACCGCCACCAAGCTACAAAGGCTTCGTGATGAACTATAATATGCAAGGGTTAGTAAAGACTATGCTCGAGCTCTTCGCAATGCTAAAGGCTGCGGAGGTAGAAATCAAGAAGGAGCATCAAGTGTTGATGGTCAATAAGACCACTAGTTTCAAGAAGAAAGGCAAAGGAAGAAGAAAGGAACTTCAAGAAGAACAGCAAGCAAGTTGCTGCTCAGAGAAGAAACCCAAGTCTGACCTAAGCCTGAAACCGAGTGCTTCTACCGCAAGCGATCGTCATCGAAGCGGAACTGCCCCAAGTATTTGGCGGATAAGAAGGATGGCAAGGTGAACAAAGGTATATGTGATATACATGTTATTGATGTGTACCTTACTAGAGCTCGCAGAGCACCTGGTATTTGATATCGGTTTCATTAATATTTGCAACTCAAACAGGACTACGGATTGCTTAACACCGCAAAGGACGAGGTGACGGCGCGCTGGGAAATGGTTCCAAAGTCAATGTGATCGCGGTCGGCACGCTACCTCTACATCTACCTTCGGATTAGTTTTAGACCTAAATAATTGTTATTTGGTGCCCTGTGTGAGCATGAACATTATATCTGGATCTTGTTTAATGCGAGACGGTTATTCATTTAAATCGAGAATAATGGTTGTTCTATTTATATGAGTAATATCTTTATGGTCATGCACCCTTGAGGAATGGTCTATTTTGATGAATCTCGATAGTAGTGATACACATATTCATAATGTTGAAACCAAAAGATGCAGAGTTGATAATGATAGTGCAACTTATTTGTGGCAATCGCCGCTTAGGTCATATCGGTGTAAAGCGCATGAAGAAACACCATACCGATGGACTTTGGAGTCACTTGATTATGAATCACTTGGCACTTATGTAACCGTGCCTCATGGGCAAGATGACTAGAACCCCGCT
This sequence comes from Aegilops speltoides, assembly GCA_021437245.1. Taxonomy (NCBI): domain Eukaryota; kingdom Viridiplantae; phylum Streptophyta; class Magnoliopsida; order Poales; family Poaceae; genus Aegilops; species Aegilops speltoides. The sequence goes on along the minus strand of JAHHZJ010003827.1, from coordinate 52,195 downwards.
TCTCCGTACTATGGAGAGAGCAACAGATTTGTTGGAAATCATACATACGTATGTATGTGGTCCGATGAATGTTGAGGCTCGTATGGATATCGTTATTTTCTCACCTTCACAGATGACTTAAGCAGATATGGGTATATCTACTTAATAAACATAAGTCTAAACATTTGAAAAGTTCAAAGAATTTCAGAGTGAAGTTGAAAATCATCGTAACAAGAAAATTAAATTTCTACGATCCGATCGTGGAGGTGAATATTTGAGTTACGAGTTTGGTCTACATTTGAAACAATGCGAATAGTTTCAAGAACTCACGCCACCCGAACACCACAACAGAATGGTGTGTCCGAACGTCAGAATCGCACTTTACTAGATATGGTGCGATCTATGATGTCTCTTACAGATTTACCGCTATCGCTTTGGGGTTATGCTCTAGAGACGGCCGATTCACATCGAATAGAACACCGCCGAACTGCTGAGACGACACCTTATGAACTGTGGTTTGGCAAGAAACCAAAGTTGTCGCTTTCTAAAGTTTGGGGATGCGATGCTTATGTGAAAAGCTTCAACCTCGATAAGCTCGAACCCAAATCGGAGAAATGTGTCTTCATAGGATACCCAAAGGAGACAGTTGGGTACACCTTCTATCACAGATCCAAGGCAAGACATTCGTTGTTAAGAATGGATCCTTTCTAGAGAAGGAGTTTCTCTCAAAGAAGTGAGGGAGGAAAGTGGAACTTGATGAGGTAATAGTACTTTCTCCCTTACTTGAAAGTAGTTCGTCGCAGTAAACCGTTTCGAGACACCTACACCAAGTAATGAGGAAGTTGAAGATGTTGATCATGAAACTTCAGATCAAGTTACTACGTAACCTCGAGATCAACCAGAGTAACATCCGCACTGAGTGGTACGGTAATCCTGTTCGAAGTCATGCTACTAGATCATGATGAACCTACGAACTATGAAGAAGCGATGGTGAGCCCAGATTCGCAAAATGGCTTGACGCCATGAAATCTGAAATGGGATCCATGTATGAAAACAAAGTATGGATTTTGGTTGACTTGCCCGAGGGTCGGCAAGCAATAGAGAACAAGTGGATCTTCAAGAAGAAGACCGACGCCGACGGTAATGTTATCGTTTATTAAAGCTCGACTTGTCGCAAAGGGTTTTCGACAAGTTCAAGGGATTGACTACGATGAGACCTTCTCACCAGAAGCGATGCTTAAGTCCGTCCGAATCATGTTAGCAATTGCCGATTTTATGATTATGAAATCGGCAAATGGATGTAAAGACTGCATTCCTGAATGGATTTCGAAGAAGAGTTGTATATGATGCAACCGAAGGTTTTATCGATCCAAAGGAGCTAACAAAGTGTGCAAGCTCCAAATGATCCATCTATGGACTGGTGCAAGCATCTCGAGTTAGAATAAACGCTTGATAGTGTGATCAAAGCATTTGGGTTTGTACAGCACTTTTGGAGAAGCCTCAGATTTACAAGAAAGTGAGTGGAGCTCAGAGCATTTCGATATTATATGTAGATGACATATTGCTGATCGGAAATGATATAGAATTTCTGGATAGCATAAAGGGATACTTGAATAAGAGTTTTCAATGAAAGACCTCGTGAAGCTGCTTACATATTGGGCATTAAGATCTATAGAGATAGATCAAGACGCTTGATTGACTTTCACAAAGCACATACCTTGACAAAATTTTGAAGAAGTTCAAAATGGATCAAGCAAAGAAAGGGTTCTTGCCTGTGTTACAAGGTGTGAAGTTGAGTAAGACTCAATGCCCACCACCGCAGAAGATAGAGAGAAAATGAAAGATGTTCCTATGCTTCAGCCATAGGCTCTATCATGTATGCAATGCTGTGTACTGCACTGATGTGTGCCTTGCTATAAGCCTAGCAGGAGGTACCAAAGTAATCCAGAGTGGATCATCGACAGCGTCAAGAACATCCCGAAATACCGAAAAGGACTAAGGATATGTTTCTCGATATGGAGGTGACAAAAGCTCATCGAAACGGTTACGCTGATGCAAGTTTGACACCGATCCGGACGATTCTAAATCGCAGACCGGATACGATTTACACTAAACGGAGGAGCTGCTTGGTGCAGTTCTAAACAAAGCGTCAGAAGGGATCTACATGTGAAGCGGAGTACATAGCAGCTTCGAAGCAGCTAATGAAGGAGTCTGGATGAAGGAGTTCATATCCGATCTAGGTGTCATACCTAGTGCATCGGGTCCAATGAAAATCTTCGTGACAATATCGAGCAATTGCCTTAGCGGGAATCCAGATTTCACAAGAGGACCAAGCACATCAAGAGACGCTTCAATTCCATCCGGACTTAGTCCGTGGGAGACATAGAGATTTGTAAGATACATACGGATCTGAATGTTGCGCACCCGCTGACTAAGCCTCTTCCACGAGCAAAACATGATCAGCACCAAGACTCCATGGGTGTTAGAATCATTACTATGTAATCTAGATTATTGACTCTAGTGCAAGTGGGAGATCAAGGAAATATGCCCTAGAGGCAATAATAAAGTTATTATTTATTTCCTTATTTCATGATAAATGTTTATCATTCATGCTATAATTGTATTAACCGGAAACATGATACATGTGTGAATGCATAGACAAAACAATATGTCACTAGTATGCCTCTACTAGACTAGCTTGTTAATCAAAGATGGTTATGTTTCTGACCATGAACAAAGAGTTGTTATTTGATTAACGAGGTCACATCATTAGTAGAATGATCTGATTGACATGACCCATTCCATTAGCTTAGCACACGATCGCTCAAGATGTTGCTACCGCTTTATCCATGACTTATACATGTTCCTCGTAACTATGAGATTATGCAACCCCTGCTTGCCGGAGGAACAATTTGGTGCTACCAAACGTCACAACGAATCGGGTGATTATAAAGGAGTACTACAGTGTCTCCAAAGGCAGATGTTGGGTTGGCGATTTCGAGATTAGGTTTTGTCACTCCGATTGTCGGAGAGGTATCTCGGCCCTCTCGGTAATACACATCATCGAAGCCTTGCAAGCACTACAACTAATGAGTTAGTTGTGAGATGATGTATTACGGAACGAGTAAAGAGACTTGCCGGTAACGAGATTGAACTAGGTATTAGATACCGACGATCGAATCTCGCAAGTAACATACCGATGACAAAGGGAACAACGATGTTGTTATGCGGTCCGACCGATAAAGATCTTCAGAGAATATGTAGGAACCAATATGGGCATCCAGGTCCCGCTATTGGTTATTGACCGAAGACGTTCTCGGTCATGTCTACATTGTTCTCGAACCGTAGGGTCCGCACGCTTAAGGTTTCGGCGATGCTATTATGAGTTTATGTATTTTGATGTACCAAGAAGTTCGAGTCCCGGATGTGATCACGACATGACGAGGAGTCTCGGAATGGTCGAGACATAAAGATTGATATATTGACGGCTATATTCGACACCGAAAAGTTCCGAAGTTTCCGGAGAAAACCGGAGTGCCGGAGGGGTTACCGAACCCCGGGGAAGTTAAGGGCCTTAGTGGTCCAAGAGGGAGAGAGAGGGCCGCACCAGAGGTGGCGCGCCTGTGGGAGTCCGAATAGGACAAGGAGGGGGGGGCGCCCCCTTCCCTCTCTCCCTCTCTTTCCTTCCCTTCTCCTTCCTAGTTGGACTAGGAAAGGGAGTCCTACTCAACCAGGAGGAGGACTCCTCCTTGGCGCGCTTATAGGGGCCGGCCGGCCCCCTCCCTCCTTTATATACGGGGCAGGGGGCACCCTAGACACACAAGTTTGATCTACGGATCGCCTTAGCCGCAGCGGTGCCCCTCCACCATATTCCACCTCGGTCATACCGTCGTGAAGCTTAGGCGGCTCCCGCCCGTGAAACATCAAGATTGTCACCACGCCGTCAGGTCGACGAACTCTCCTCGACACTCGGCTGGATCGAGTACGAGGGACGCCATCGAGCTGTACGTGTCAAGAACTCGGGGCGCCGGAGTAACGGCGCCAGATCGGTCGGATCGCGAGGAGAACGACGACTACTTCCTCTACGCCAGATCGCTTCCGCTTCGGGTCTACGAGGGTACGAGACAACACTCTCCCTCTCTGCTATGCATCACCATGATCTTGCGCAGCGAGGGAAATTTTTGAAATTACTATGTTCCCCAACACAAACATAGGCTTCCAATATATCAATCTTTATGTCTCGACCATTCCGAGACTCCTCGCCATGTCCGTGATCACATCCGGACTCAACAAACTTCGTACATCAAAACTTATAAACTCATAATAAAACTGTCATCAAACGTTGTTGCGGGATTCTACGGGTTCGAGAACTATGTAGACATGACCTTAAACCATTCTCGTCAATAACCAATAGCGGACCTGATGCCCATATTGGTTCCTACATATTCTACGAAGATCTTTATCGGTCAAACCGCATAACAACATACGCTGTTCTTTGTCATCGGTATGTTCCTTGCCCGAGATTTGATCGCCGGTATCCAATACCTAGTTCAATTAATCTCGCATCGTAAGTCTCTTTACTCGCTCTGTAATATGTCATCTCATAACTAACTCATTAGTTATAATGCTTGCAAGGCTTGAGTGATGAATATTACCGAGAGGGCCCAGAGATACCTCTCCGACAATCGGAGGACAAAACCTAATCTCAAATATGCCAACTCAACATGTACCTTCGAGACACCTGTAGTACTCCTTTATAATCACCCAGTTACGCTGTGACGCTTGGTAGTACCCAAAGTGTTCCTCCGTAGACGGAGTTGCATAATTTCATAGTTACAGGAACATGTATAAGTCATGAAGAAAGCAATAGCAGAATACTAATCGATCAAGTGCTAAGCTAACGGGATGGGTCATGTCAATCATATCATTCTCCTAATGATGTGATCCCATCTATTATATATAAAAAGTAATTTACTGGTTTTACGAGCTAACCAAAAAATATAATAATAGGCTAGAAAATACCACAATAATCGGAAACATCTAGCCTTTAATTTTCTACGTCTAAAAATCATAACCGTTAGATCCACTTTAAAGTTGAATTATTTACCCACCAATGCCACCATCAAAATTATACACCAGGTTCCCTAAAAAGTTGTACGCCAGGTTACCCGCCCTTCAAGAATCGATCAAAGATTGTGGTCCCTATATATCCGCTAAAAAAGAGTATCGTCCTCATAATCCTTGTGAAGGTTGCGTTTGAGTCTTCCTCCCCAAGAAAACAAGGTTGATGGTGTGGATTCATGTGCGTTTCCAGCCGGCGAGGAATTGGTCAGCCACCATGCTACTCCTCAACAAATCGCTCAATCTGTAACGTGGATTGATAATTTGATACGCGTTTGCTGCATGCGTTCCCGGCCTACCGAGGAAGTGGTCAGCTGGCCGTAGCCTTCCCATGGAGACAAGATCGATCTGCGGCATGGAACGGTATGCGTTTGTTGGTGCGTTTCCGGCCGGCCGAGGAATTGATTAGCTGATCGTGTTAGCTCCACCTAGGAATCAAGATAAATCTTTGTTTCCTGCATGCGTTTGTGACTTGTGGAAGTGATTATCATCTAGCTTATTCAGACATGCTAGCATCACCAATAAATCAATCAATATGCCTGCCTTCCTGGACTTGAGATCAATCTGTATTTCCTCCATGTTTGTTTTCCATATGGTAGAGGAATTGATCGGCTAGCTTCTCAATAATGTGCTAACCTCCTTAAGATATTAATCAATTTGCTTACTATACTAGTTAGTTTCATTAGAGACCACGTCTCTTTCCAGCAAGCAATCGGCAACCAGTGACGTGATCTCATAGATGGTGAGATCGTGAAAAGTAATCAGGTTTTGGAACTTCGGACCAGTGCAAACACCGAAAGAGCCGTCAACCGCAGAAGCCGCACCTTGCAAGAAGTCGACGGACAAGGGAGTACGTACAATCAAAGACAAAGTCTAGATTTGTCATCCGGGGCTACATATATATTAAACTGGAGTATGGGTACTGATCTGTTCTGGAAACTCAAAGCAATGTTCGCTCAGGGACGAAGGACAGAGATCATGGCTCAGGGATGAAGGACAGAGATCATGGCGTGGCTACATGGCGTACTGGTCATTATCTCATTGAATTTAAAGTGGATAGAAGGATTCATGGAGGCATGCATGGACGTGTACACATGTTTTGTCTATACGCGGCAGTAGGTAGAAGGAAAAGTATACGACCGAAGTGGCCAACATCAAACGAGCGCATACACGATGTAGTTGCGGTTGGCAGGGCTGAGGCGTCGCCTGAAGTTGTTTACCTGAAATAACTTCATGCCTCGATCGAGCGTATAGCTTGAAGCTCAGTTTTATTTGGAACTGCTCTTATATTCATTCTTTAGTAATCATATGATAGTTTTTCTTGTAGAGATACTGGCTTCACTTTTTCTAAAGTCAATTAGATGTATATGTCTGTACGTAGAATGTTTTCTAATGCCTGCCCATAGTTGAAACTTGAAAGTCGTTTATACCAACACTACAAGGTCATATTAACTTCTTATTTTTCATATAACATGTGTGCTGCAGTTCCAAAAATTTACACGCGGTCTGCTTGAAATTGAGATTTTCTACACATAATGTAAAATCATGTTAAAAATTCTACCTTTTTGTCATATATGCATCATACATTCTGCCTCTGAACAAAATACACCTACAAAGCTCCGATCGGTGACACCGCTAGGAATCAAACTAAAACTAAAGTGATGCTCCAACGTAATATCAGCCAAGTGCCGGGTGATGCAATTTTGAAGAAGATTCCGCAGAGTAATAACATGAAACACTTGTGGGACAAGAGGTATATATTCCCATATATATAATAATGTCAGTGCAAGGCTGAGACAATCTCTAAACAAGGTAGGGCTATGTCGGCCAGAACCTTTTCTTCACATATGGTGAGCTTTCCATAGCACTCTGAAGAGTTACGAGAAGGGAAAACTATAAGTAAAGGTAAATGAGAAAGGTGGCAAATCAAGTGACATGGTCAAGCAGTCAAGGCAATAATTTTAGAGCATATACATCTTGCTTGCTTTAATATTTAATATGAGATTCCGTATGCTTATGGTATCTTATAGTTTCTATATCGAATAAAATTAAGTTTCGGATTAAGAATCACTGACATACTAGGAAACATCAACACTCTTTATTATATGATATTTAATGCTTATTACATAGTACAAGCATATAGTGGGACTGCATTCATGTATCAATATATTTTATCTGTACCAGAGCGCAACCAACCCTATTTTCATTCATTTATGTTATCTTTATTTTTAGAAAATTAGTAGTACTATTGAGCATAGATAACAGTAAATATAATTAGCACTTCAAATTGTTCGATATGCATGCCAGTCCCAAGCCCGAAAATATGAGAAAGTTTTATCACGTGCAACAACCCAGTACATAATTGTTTGATCCAGACAAATTTTGAAAAATTTGTGCATAAAAAATCACATACAATTTCAATTTTGTTCATCAGGTAAAAAGGATTCAAAACACATATATACTACAAATCACCTAAAATACAATTAGTTCTCTAATAATATAAAAAATATTCTTAACTGTAACTCTAATTTTGTTAAATCAAATAAAGATACTGCCCGCATAGTTGCGCGTGCCTCTATTCTAGATTAAACACGCCTTATTTAATAGCACAGCGGAAATTATAGATGTGCCACTATTAATCTAATACCACTAATAACATTTGTGTTTAAAAATGAGAATATGGTGTCTTACAAAGTGAATTTATTCAAAATTTAGATAAAAACTATTTATTGTATGATATCTAAATAGATGTTGGGATTGGTCAAAACAAAGCAACATGACTAGATTTCGCTCAAACATATTTCATCAATAACAGAAAATGTATTTGTTAGAATAATTTATAAAAATTCTCAAATTTTTATCTTAGATATTGTTATATATTATATCATCTATCTTGGAACGAAGTGAGTAAATGAGGCATGCATATACTAGGTAAGATAAAAGTATTACTATTTTGCTCCAAACATCTCATATTCCATACTTAACTATCGAATCTCTAATCCATACTCATGCAATGTCAAACACAAACTATCACCTGACATTAGGTCTGAACTTTAATTCAGTGAACTAATATATTGCCACAAAGTGATAAACATAGAACTCACAATATTTTATATGAAAACATAGAAATATTTTTTAAAATTTCAATATGCTAAAAATGATATCCTCGCCTTAAATTCAATAGCCCAAAAATGATGCCCTCGGTCACCCGTTTGGTATTCTCACTATATTATTTCCAATCGCCTAATAAGTAAATAAATGTAACTAGATAAAGATAATTTTCACATACATATTTATATGTCAATGAGAAAAGCTAACAAAGTTAAGATTTCTTTTGTCAAAGTATTATATTTGAAAATTTCATCACATGTAGTCCCAAATTCATTTAAACAAATCAAATAATACATTATCATTATTACACTTTCTAAAGTTCTAGCCCGCGCATCGAGCGGGCCACTCTGCTAGTTTATCAAATGACAACACATGTCTATGGTTAGGAAACATAACCATCTTTGATTAATGAGCTAATCAAGTAGAGGCATACTAGTGACTATATGTTTGTCTATGTATTCACACATGTATCATGTTTTTGGTTAATACAATTCTAGCATGAATAATAAACATTTATCATGATATGAGGAAATAAAAAATAACTTTATTATTTCCTCTAGGGCATATTTCCTTCAGTCTCCCACTTGCACTAGAGTCAATAATCTAGATTACATAGTAATGATTCTAACACCCATGGAGTCTTGGTGCTGATCATGTTTTGCTCGTGAGAGAGGCTTAGTCAACGGGTCTGCAACATTCAGATCCGTATGTATCTTGCAAATCTCTATGTCTCCCACTTGGACTTGGTCCCAATGGAATTGAAGCGCCTCTTGATGTGCTTGGTCCTCTTGTGAAATCTGGATTCCTTTGCCAAGGCAATTGCACCAGATTGTCACAGTAAGATCTTCATTTGTCCCAATGCACTAGGTATGACACCCAGATCGAAATGAACTCCTTCATCCAGATTCCTTCATTTGCTGCTTCAAAAGCAGCTATATACTCCGCTCACATGTAGATCCCGCCACGACACTTTGTTTAGAACTGCACCAACTTACAGCTCCACCGCTTAATATAAACACATATCCCGCTTATGCGATTTAGAATCGCTCAGATCGCTGTCAAAGCTTGCATCGACGTAACCTCTTACGACTAGCTCTTTGTCACTCCATATACGAGAAACATATCCTTAGTCCTTTTGAAGGAAATATGCCCTAGAGGCAATAATAAAGTTATTATTTATTTCCTTATTTCATGATAAATGTTTATCATTCATGCTAGAATTGTATTAACCGGAAACATGATACATGTGTGAATGCATAGACAAACATGATGTCACTAGTATGCCTCTATTAGACTAGTTTGTTAATCAAAGATGGTTATGTTTCCAACCATGAACAAGGAGTTGTTATTTGATTAACAAGGTCACATCATTAGTAGAATGATCTGATTGACATGACCCATTCCATTAGCTTAGCACACGATCGCTTAGTATGTTGCTACCGCTTATCCATGACATATACATGTTCCTCGTAACTATGAGATTATGCAACTCCTGCTTACCGGAGGAACACTTTGGTGCTACCAAACGCCACAACGTAATCGGGTGATTATAAAGGAGTACTACAGTGTCTCCAAAGGCGATGTTGGGTTGGCGATTTCGAGATTAGGTTTTGTCACCCGATTGTCGGAGAGGTATCTCCGGCCCTCTCGGTAATGCACATCACTTAAGCTTTGCAAGCATTACAACTAATGAGTTAGTTGCAAGATGATGTATTACGAACCAGTAAAGAGACTTGCCGTAAACGAGATTGAACTAGGTATTGATACCGACGATCGAATCTCGCAAGTAACATACCGATGACAAAGGGAACAACGATGTTGTTATGCGTCCGACCGATAAAGATCTTCAGAGAATATGTAGGAGCCAATATGGGCATCCAGGTCCCGCTATTGGTTATTGACCGAGAATAGTTCTAGGTCATGTCTACATTGTTCTCGAACCGTAGGGTCCGCACGCTTAAGGTTTCTGGCGATGCTATTATGAGTTTATGTATTTTGATGTACCAAGAAGTTCGAGTCCCGATGTGATCACGACATGACGAGGAGTCTCAAATGGTCGAGACATAAAGATTGATATATTGGAAGCCTATATTTGAGTTCGGAATGGTTCCGTGAAATCGATTTTTACGAGTACGGGGTTACCGAACCTCCCGGAGGCTTTTGGGCCTTAGTGGGCCTCGAGGGAGAAGAGGAAGGCCGGCCAGGGTGGCCCCTCCCCCAAGTCCGAATAGGACAGGAGAGGGGGCGCCTTTCTCTCTTCCCTCCCCCAATCCTACTCCAACTAGGAAAGGGGGAGTCCTACTCCTGGGAGTAGACTCTCCTGCCAAGCCTCCCTTGGGCCGGCCGCACCTCCCTCCCTCCTTATATACGGGGCAGGGGGCACCCTAGACACACAAGTTTGATCTACGGATCGCCTTAGCCGCAGCGGTGCCCCTCCACCATATTCCACTCGGTCATATCGCCGCAAGCTTAAGCGAAGCCTCGCTACCGTAGAACATCAAGATCGCCACCACGCCGTCAGGTCGACGAACTCCTCGACACTCGGCTGGATCGAGTACGAGGGACGCCATCGAGCTGTACGGTGTCAAGAACTCGGGGCGCCGGAGTAACGGCGCCGGATCGGTCGGATCGCGAGGAGAACGTGACGACTACTTCCTCTACGCCAGATTGCTTCCGCTCGGTCTACAAGGGTATGTAGACAACACTCTCCTCTCGCTGCTATACATCACCATGATATTGCGTGGTGCGAGGAAATTTTTGAAATTACTACGCTCCCCAACAAAGGCATCCGAGCCTAGGTTTTTTCTAGGGTTTGATGTTTTGCACGAGTAGAACACAAGTGAGTTGTGGGCGATACAAGTCATACTACCTACCAGCATGTCATACTTTGGTTCAGCGGTATTGTGAGATGAAGCGCCCGGACCGACATTACGCCAGACGCTTACGCCGAGACTGGTTTCACCGCCACGAGCACTCTGCTTAAAGGTGACTGGCGGTGTCTGTCTCTCTCACTTTAGTTGAACCGAGTGTGCTACGCCCGGTCCTTGAGAAGGTTAAACGGAGTCTATTTGACGGTATCGCTGTGGTATTGATGCGAGGTGAGACTGGTTCTTGCTTAAGCCCGTAGCAGCCACGTAAAATTTGCAACAACAAAGTAGAGGACGCCTAACTTGTTTTTGCAGGCATGTTGTGATGTGATATGGTCAAGACGTGATGCTATATTTTATTGTATGAGATGATCATGTTTTGTAACCGGTTATCGCAATCGCAGGGAGCCATATGGTTGTCGCTTATTGTATGCAATGCATTCGCTCTGTAATGCTTTACTTTATCACTAAGCGTAGCGATAGTCGAGAAGCATAAGTTTGGCGAGACGACAACGATGCTACGATGGAGATCAAGGTGTCGCGCCGGTGACGATGGTGATCATGGTGGTGCTGCGAGATGGAGATCACGAAGCACAAGATGATGATGACCATATCATATCACTTATATTGATTTGCATGTGATGTTTATCCTTTATGCATCTTATCTTGCTTTGATTGACGGTAGCATTATAAGATGATCTCTCACTAAATTATCAAGAAGTGTTCTCCCGAGTATGCACCGCTGCCAAAGTTCGTCGTGCCCGCACACCACGTGATGATCGGTGTGATAAGCTCCACGTCCATCTACAACGGGTGCAAGCCAGTTTTGCACACGCTAGAATACTCGGCTTATACTTGACGAGCCTAGCATATGCAGATATGGCCTCGAACACGGAGACCGAAGGTCGAGCGTGAATCATATAGTAGATATGATCAACATAAGATGTTCACCATTGAAAACTACTCCATTTCACGTGATGATCGGTTATGGTTTAGTTGATTTGGATCACGTGATCACTTAGATGACTAGAGAGATGTCTCTGCCTAAGTGGGAGTTCTTAAGTAATATGATTAATTGAACTTAAATTTATCATGAACTTAGTACCGATAGTATCTTGCTTGTTTATGTTTGATTGTAGATAGATGGCTCGTGTTGTTGTTCCGCTGAATTTTAATGCTGCCTTGAGAAAGCAAAGTTGAAAGATGATGGTAGCAATTACACGGATCGGGTCCGAACTCGAGGATTATCCTCATTGTTGCACGTAAGAGTTACGCCCCGATGCACCGCTTAGGTGCCAGGCCCATGGAGCAACACCAGATGTTGTGAACGTCTCGCGAGCAAAGCTGATGACTACTCTATAGTTCAAGTGCTATGCTTTACGGCTTAGAACCGGACTTCAACGACGCTTTTGAACGTCATGGAGCATATGAGATGTTCCAGGAGTTGAAGTTAATATTCCAACAGAATGCCCGGATTGAGAGATATGAAGTCTCCAATAAGTTCTATAGCTGCAAGATGGAGGAGAATAGTTCTGTTAGTGAGCACATACTCAAAATGTCTGGGTATTACAATCACTTGACACAATTGGGAGTTAATCTTCCAGATGATTGTGTCATTGACAGAATTCTTCAATCACTGCCACCAAGCTACAAAGGCTTCGTGATGAACTATAATATGCAAGGGTTAGTAAAGACTATACCTGAGCTCTTCGCAATGCTAAAGGCCATGGAGGTAGAAATCAAGAAGGAGCATCAAGTGTTGATGGTCAATAAGACCACTAGTTTCAAGAAGAAAGGCAAAGGAAGAAGAAGGAACTTCAAGAAGAACAGCAAGCAAGTTGTCGCTCAGAGAAGAAACCCAAGTCCGGACCTAAGCCTCAAACTGAGTGCTTCTACCGCAAGCGTGATCGGTCACCGAAGCGGAACTGCCCCAAGTATTTGGCGGATAAGAAGGATGGCAAGGTGAACAAAGGTATATGTGATATACATGTTATTGATGTGTACCTTACTAGAGCTCGCAGAGCACTGGTATTTGATACTGGTTCTGTTGCTAATATTTGCAACTCAAACAGGGACTACGGATTGCTTAACACCGCAAAGGACGAGGTGATCGGCGCGCTGGGAAATGGTTCCAAAGTCGATGTGATCGCGGTCGGCACGCTACCTCTACATCTACCTTCGGGATTAGTTTTAGACCTAAATAATTGTTATTTGGTGCGCAAGAGCATGAACATTATATCTGGATCTTGTTTGATGCGAGACGTTATTCATTTAAATCAGAGAATAATGGTTGTTCTATTTATATGAGTAATATCTTTATGGTCATGCACCCTTGAAGAGTGGTCTATTTTTGATGAATCTCGATAGTAGTGACACATATTCATAATGTTGAAACCAAAAGATGCAGAGTTGATAATGATAGTGCAACTTATTTGTGGCAATCGCCGCTTAGGTCATATCGGTGTAAAGCGATGAAGAAACTCCATATCGATGGACTTTGGAGTCACTTGATTATGAATCACTTGGCACTTATGTAACCGTGCCTCATGGGCAAGATGACTAGAACCCCGCTTCCCGGTACTATGGAGAGAGCAACAGATTTATTGGAAATCATACATATGTATGTATGTGGTCCGATGAATGTTGAGGCTCGTGGCGGATATCGCTATTTTCACCTTCACAGATGACTTAAGCAGATATGGGTATATCTACTTAATGAAACATAAGTCTGAAACATTTGAAAAGTTCAAAGAATTTCAGAGTGAAGTTGAAAATCATCGTAACAAGAAAATTAAATTTCTACGATCCGATCGTGGAGGTGAATATTTGAGTTACGAGTTTGGTCTACATTTGAAACAATGCGGAATAGTTTCAAGAACTCACGCCACCCGGAACACCACAACAGAATGGTGTGTCCGAACGTCGTGAATCGCATTTTACTAGATATGGTGCGATCTATGATGTCTCTTACAGATTTACCGCTATCGCTTTGGGGTTATGCTCTAGAGACGCCGATTCACACTGAATAGAACACCGCTAAAATCCGCTGAGACGACACCTTATGAATCATGTGGTTTAGCAAGAAACCAAAGTTGTCGCTTAAAGTTTGGGGATGCGATGCTTATGTGAAAAGCTTCAACCCGATAAGCTCGAACCCAAATCGAGAAATGTGTCTTCATAGGATACCCAAAGGAGACAGTTGGGTACACCTTCTATCACAGATCCGAAGGCAAGACATTCGTTGCTAAGAATGGATCCTTTCTAGAGAAGGAGTTTCTCTCGAAAGAAGTGAGTGGAGGAAAGTAGAACTTGATGAGGTAATAGTACCTTCTCCCTTACTTGAAAGTAGTTTGTCGCAGAAACCGTTTCTAGACATCTACACCAAGTAGTGAGGAAGTTGATGATGTTGATCATGAAACTTCGCATCAAGTTACTACAGAACCTCGAGATCAACCAGAGTAAGATCCGCACCAGAGTGGTACGGTAATCCTGTTCGGAAATCATGCTACTAGATCATGATGAACCTACGAACTATGAAGAAGCGATGGGTGAGCCCAGATTCCGCAAAATGGCTTGAGGCCATGAAATCTGAGATGGGATCCATGTATGAAAACAAAGTATGGATTCGTGGACGACTCTGCCCAGGTAGGCAAGCAATAGAAAACAAGTGGATCTTCAAGAAGAAGACCGACGCGACGGTAATATTATCGTTCATAAAGCTCGACTTGTCGCAAAGGGTTTTCGACAAGTTCAAGGGATTGACTACGATGAGACCTTCTCACCAGAAGCGATGCTTAAGTCTGTCCGAATCATGTTAGCAATTGCCGATTTTATGATTATGAAATTTGGCAAATGGATGTAAAGACTGCATTCCTGAATGGATTTCTCGAAGAAGAGTTGTATATGATGCAACCAGTAAGGTTTTATCGATCCAAAGGAGCTAATTAAGTATGCAAGCTCCAGAGATCCATCTTATGGACTGTGCAAGCATCTCGAGTTAGAATAAACGCTTTGATAGTGTGATCAAAGCATTTGGGTTCATATAGACTTTTGGAGAAGCCTCAGATTTACAAGAAAGTGAGTGGGAGCTCTGTAGCATTTCTGATATTATATGTAGATGACATATTGCTGATCGGAAATGATATAGAATTTCTGGATAGCATAAAGGGATACTTGAATAAGAGTTTTCAATGAAAGACCTCGTGAAGTCTGCTTACATATTGGGCATTAAGATCTATAGAGATAGATCAAGACGCTTAATTGGACTTTCACAAAGCACATACCTTGACAAAATTTTGAAGAAGTTCAAAATGGATCAAGCAAAGAAAGGGTTCTTGCTCTGTGTTACAAGGTGTGAAGTTGAGTAAGACTCAATGTCCCACCACCGAAGATAGAGAGAAATGAAAGATGTTCCTTATGCTTCAGCCATAGGCTCTATCATGTATGCAATGCTGTGTACTGACTGATGTGTGTGCTTGCTATAAGTTTAGCAGGAGGTACCAAAGTAATCCAGAGAGGATCAACGACAGCGTCAAGAACATCCTGAAATACCGAAAAGGACTAAGGATATGTTTTCAGATATGGAGGTGACAAAGAGCTCATCGAAACGGTTACGCTGATGCAAGTTGACAATCGATCCTGGACGATTCTAAATCGCAGACGGATACGATTTACACTAAACGGAGGAGCCATTAATTGGTGCAGTTCTAAACAAAGCGCCGAGCGGATCTACATGTGAAGCGGAGTACATAGCAGCTTCGAAGCAGCCTAATGAAGGAGTCTCGATGAAGGAGTTCATATCCGATCTAGGTGTCATACCTAGTGCATCGGGTCCAATGAAAATCTTTCGTGACAATAATCGGAGCAATTGCCTTAGCTGAAGCGAATCCAGATTTCACAAGAGGACCAAGCACATCAAGAGACGCTCAATTCCATCCGGACTTAGTCCAGTGGGAGACATAGAGATTTGCAAGATACGCACGGATCCAATGTTGCACCCGCCGACTAAGCCTCTTCCACAAGCAAAACATGATCAGCACCAAGACTCCATGGGTGTTAGAATCATTACTATGTAATCTAGATTATTGACTCTAGTGCAAGTGGAGATGAAGGAAATATGCCCAGAGGCAATAATAAAGTTATTATTTATTTCCTTATTTCATGATAAATGTTTATCATTCATGCTAGAATTGTATTAACCGGAAACATGATACATGTGTGAATGCATAGACAAACATGATGTCACTAGTATGCCTCTATTAGACTAGTTTGTTAATCAAAGATGGTTATGTTTCCTAACCATGAACAAGGAGTTGTTATTTGATTAACAAGGTCACATCATTAGTAGAATGATCTGATTGACATGACCCATTCCATTAGCTTAGCACACGATCGCTTAGTATGTTGCTACCGCTTATCCATGACATATACATGTTCCGTGAACTATGAGATTATGCAACTCCTGCTTACGGAGGAACACTTTGGTGCTACCAAACGTCACAACGAATCGGGTGATTATAAAGGAGTACTACAGTGTCTCCAAAGGCGATGTTGGGTTGGCTTGTAAGGGCAAGGAGATCACCTACTTCGTGAAGATCTACCCCGAGTAAGGCTAGCCTCCATGGGCGAGGCCATGATGGAATAGACAAGGTTGCTTCTTCGGGACCCTTCGGGTGGAGCCTCCGTGGACTCTCGCAGCCTGCTACCTCCGTGGGTTGAAGTTCCATCAACGTGGAAGTACGATAGCACCACCTATCGGAACCACGAGAAAAATCTCCGTGTTCCAAATTGCGTTTGATCTTCTCCACTTCTCTTTACTACTTGTGCAATTTACTTTCCGCTGCCCATACTCTAGAATTGCATGTGTAGTATGCTACTTGACTTGTGTGTTATGCAAAATCTGCCAAAATCTGTCCTTGACAAAAGACGGAATTTTTATCTTGTCGAGTAGTCTAATCACCCCCCCCCTCTAGACACTCTCACCTTCTTCGATCCTACAGAGATGTATAAACTGTTCTTCGTATCACAAGAGATGTGTCCGGACTTGACCGAGGACGCATGTCTAAGTTGCAATCGCCCGGATACTCAAGTAAGTAGTTCCTATGCCCGGACGTGCTATCGTACATTTACCATAATACTTGCCCTTGAAAAAGCCGTCCCTTGAACAGGAGTGGACATCAAAAGCAAAGCTAATAAGGTGTTCGGCCCCCCTCCCTGAGACCGCGCCGGACCTGGTGCTAACCAAGATGCTGGAGGCAGTGCCTTTGGAAGAGGGCGAAGGGGGGAACAGGAAAGCTACCACCTCTGCTAAGGAGGCCTTTAAGGAAGGGGGGATCAAGAATCCCTCCCTCCAAGGGGAGAAGAGGACCGCTTCTGAAGATCCAGAGGTCAAGGCCTCAAAGCGGGGGAAGAAATCTTCGCCAGAGGGTCCTGCGCCGGGAAGGGCCCCGGCCGCACTATTTCCCTGAGGGAACCAGCCCTCCAACGAGCCGTAAGTAGAAAGGGGAGTTTTGTTATAAGAGACATCCCTGTTTTTATTTCTGAGGATGATCGAAGTTTTTACTTTGTAGTTCGGATCTCAGCCCTTCTCAGCAGAGCTCATCTTCGGGGGATCTTCGTCCGGAGATGATGGAAAGCGAAACGCCTCCATCTGTCGTGCCATCAGGCGGGGAGGACAACCCTGAGGTGTCGTCGCGGAGGGTTTCTCCGAGTCCGCCGGGGCCGGGAGGTCCGTCACCAACTGGTGTGCGGTCGGAGGAGCTGAAGGATCTGCTCGGGCGAGCATCTATCTCAGAAGATAACCGTGCGTTAATGGGTACGGTGATTGAAAAGATTTCTTCCGCTGAGAGCGGTTTGCATGAAGCCGTCAGAAGTTTACTGACGGGGTTTGAGGTACACAAGAATGATGTACCTTCTGACAGTTTTGCATATAGAATGCGCCCTGTATAGATAGTAGCCCCTGAGACTCGGTACGTTGTCAAAAGTGATGGCGTGCCGAGGATCATAGTCTCAGTGTTAAGATGTCGCCCTTCCTATTCAGGGGGCGGAGCGTTCGGTGGCCAGCCGGACTGATAGAGTTGCCGAACTGAAGCGGCAACTAAACGTTGCGGATGCGGACATTGCGCTGGTCAATAAGCGACTTGACGAGTCACAAGGTACGTGGCTTTTCCGCGAACACCTGGTAAGGGAGCTTGACGCCCATGCCTTACTACATGTATGCTTAATGGAGATGGTGTCGCTGCTATGGAGGACCTTCGGGCAGAGCTTGCCCGAGCCAAGGAGCAAGCCAGAAAAAGTAATGCGGTTGATTTCAAAGCGGCCGAAGAGCTAAAAGCCGAACAGGCTGCTCACGGCCGAAGCAAGGAGGAAATGGCCGAAATGGCCATAAAGCTGAAGGATGCTGCCGACCGCTATGAGTTTCTTGAAAGAGAACGCCGAGCGGAGCAAGAGGACCTGAAAAAGGCAACCGCCGGTTAAGGATGTCATTCGCGATGAGAGCTATAAAGGAGGAGCTACGCCAAAGCCGGGATATTATGGCCGAAAGCCCTTTCGCTAGAGAAGTTTACGGATCCAAATATGCTCGGCCAGCAGTTGTGGGGTGCAGAGGATGCCTATCTGAATTTGGCGGCGAAAAGCCGCAGACGCGGTTGCACATTTCCGAGGCCAGAAGGATCACGGAATGGAAGAGCTTTTTTGGTCGCAGTTCCATAGTCCGGAGCATCCACTTCCATTGACCGATCGGTTAGCCGAGTGGGTTGAGCTGAATAGGTTGTCCGGCCTTGCCATGAAGGGTGTCGTTGTTGGGGAACGTAGTAATTTCAAAAAAATTCCTACGCACATGCAAGATCATGGTGATGATATAGCAACGAGAGGGGAGAGTGTTCGCCCACGCACTGTAGACCGTAAGCGTAAGCGCTTAGCACAACGCGTTGATGTAGTCGCACGCCTTCACGATCCGACCGATCCAAGCTCCAATGTACGGGCCTCCGAGTTCAGCACACACGCTCAGCTCGATGACGATCTCCAACCCTCTGATCCAGCAAAGGCTCCGGAGATGAGTTCCGTAGCACGACGGCGCAGGACGATGATGATGTTCTACCGGCGCAGGCTTTGCCTAAACTCCGCAACGATATGACCGAGGTGGAATATGGTGGAAGGGGCACCGACACGGCTAAGGAACGATCCGTAGATCAACTTGTGTGTCTATGGGTGCCCCCGCCTCAGAGATATAAAGGAGCCAGGGGAGGAGGCCGCCGCCTAAGGGCAAGACTAGGGGGGAGTCCTACTCCCACCGAGTAGGACACCCTTTTCCAAGTTGGAGTATGAGAGAAGGGGAAAGAGGAGGAAGAGGGAAGGAAAGGGGGGGCGCCGCCCCCCTTCCCTTGTCCTATTCGGACTAGGAGGGGGAGGGGCGCGTGGCCCCCTCCTTGCTCCTTCCTCTTCTCCCTCTTGGCCCATGTAGGCCCATTAATCCCCCGGGGGGTTCCGGTAACCTCCCGGTACTCCGGTAAAATGCCGTTTTCACCCGGAACCATTCCGATGTCCAAAGTGAAGGAAATATGCCCTAGAGGCAATAATAAAGTTATTATTTATTTCCTTATTTCATGATAAATGTTTATCATTCATGCTATAATTGTATTAACCGGAAACATGATACATGTGTGAATGCATAGACAAAACAATATGTCACTAGTATGCCTCTACTAGACTAGCTTGTTAATCAAAGATGGTTATGTTTCCTGACCATGAACAAAGAGTTGTTATTTGATTAACGAGGTCACATCATTAGTAGAATGATCTGATTGACATGACCCATTCCATTAGCTTAGCACACGATCGCTCAAAGATGTTGCTACCGCTTTTATCCATGACTTATACATGTTCCTCAGAACTATGAGATTATGCAACTCCCGCTTGCGGAGGAACACTTTGGGTGCTACCAAACGTCACAACATAACTGGGTGATTATAAAGGAGTACTACAGTGTCTCCAAAAGGCGATGTTGGGTTGGCGATTTCGAGATTAGGTTTTGTCACTCCGATTGTCTGGAGAGGTATCTCTCGGCCCTCTCGGTAATACACATCATCGAAGCCTTGCAAGCACTACAACTAATGAGTTAGTTGTGAGATGATGTATTATGGAACGAGTAAAGAGACTTGCCGGTAACAAGATTGAACTAGGTATTAGATACCGACGATCGAATCTCTGCAAGTAACATACCGATGACAAAGGGAACAACGATGTTGTTATGCGGTCCGACCGATAAAGATCTTCAGAGAATATGTAGGAACCAATATGGGCATCCAGGTCCCGCTATTGGTTATTGACCAAGACGGTCTCGGTCATGTCTACATTGTTCTCGAACCGTAGGGTCCGCACGCTTAAGGTTTCGGCGATGCTTATTATGAGTTTATGTATTTTGATGTACCGAAGAAGTTCGAGTCCCGGATGTGATCACGACATGACGAGGAGTCTCGGAATGGTCGAGACATAAAGATTGATATATTGACGGCTATATTCGACACCGAAAAGTTCCGGAAGTTTCCGGAGAAACCGGAGTGCCGAGGGGTTACCGAACCCCGGGGAAGTTATGGGCCTTAGTGGGCCAAGAGGGAGAGAGAGGGCAGCACCAGAGGTGGCGCGCCCCTGTGGGAGTCCGAATAGGACAAGGAGGGGGGGGGCGCCCCTTCCTCTCTCCTCTCCTCTCTTTCCTTCCCCTTCTCCTTCCTAGTTGGACTAGGAAAGGAGTCCTACTCCAACCAGGAGGAGGACTCCTCCTCCTGGCGCGCCTATAGGGCCGGCCGCCTCCCTCCCTCCTTTATATACGGGGCAGGGGGCACCCTAGGACACACAAGTTTGATCTACGGATCGCTCTTAGCCGTGCGGTGCCCCTCCACCATATTCCACCTCGGTCATACCGTCAAGCTTAGGCGAAGCCTCGCGCCGGTGAAACATCAAGATTGTCACCACGCCGTCGTCTTCGACGGAACTCTCCCTTGACACTCGCTGGATCGGAGTACGAGGGACGCCATCGAGCTGTACGTGTGTCAAGAACTCGGGGCGCCGGAGTAACGGCGCCAGATCGGTCGGATCGCGAGGAGAACGCACGACTACTTCCTCTACGCCAGATCGCTTCGCTTCGGTCTACGAGGGTACGAGACAACACTCTCCCTCTCGCTGCTATGCATCACCATGATCTTGCGTAGCGTAGGAAATTTTTGAAATTACTACGCTCCCCAACAAAGGGCATCCGAGCCTAGGTTTTTTCTATGGTTTGATGTTTTGCACGAGTAGAACACAAGTGAGTTGTTTGGCGATACAAGTCATACTACCTACCAGCATGTCATACTTTGGTTCAGCGGTATTGTGAGATGAAGCGCCCGGACCGACATTTCGCAGACGCTTACGCGAGACTGGTTTCACCGCCACGAGCACTCGCTGCTTAAAGGTGACCGGTGGGTGCCTCGCTCTCTCACTTTAGTTGAACTGAAAGTGCATACGCCCGTCCTTGAGAAGGTTAAACGGAGTCTATTTGACGAAGTATCGCTGTGGTTTTGATGCGAGGTGAGACTGGATCTTGCTTAAGCCCGTAGCAGCCACGTAAAATTTGCAACAACAAAGTAGAGGACGCCTAACTTGTTTTTGCAGGTATGTTGTGATGTGATATGGTCAAGACGTGATGCTATATTTTATTGTATGAGATGATCATGTTTTGTAACCGGTTATCGGCAATCGCAGGAGCCATATGGTTGTCGCTTATTGTATGCAATGCATCGCTCTCGTAATGCTTTACTTTATCACTAAGCTGTAGCGATAGTCGAGAAGCATAAGTTTGGCGAGACGACAACGATGCTACGATGGAGATCAAGGTGTCGCACCGGTGACGATGGTGATCATGGTGGTGCTGCAAGATGGAGATCATGAAGCACAAGATGATGATGACCATATCATATCACTTATATTGATTTGCATGTGATGTTTATCCTTTATGCATCTTATCTTGCTTTGATTGACGGTAGCATTATAAGATGATCTCTCACTAAATTATCAAGAAGTGTTCTCCCGAGTATGCACCGCTGCCAAAGTTTGTCGTGCCTGCACACCACGTGATGATCGGGTGTGATAAGCTCTCACGTCCATCTACAACGGGTGCAAGCCAGTTTTGCACACGCAGAATACTCGGTTATACTTGACGAGCCTAGCATATGCAGATATGGCCTCGGAACACGGAGACCGAAAGGTCGAGCGTGAATCATATAGTAGATATGATCAACATAAGATGTTCACCATTGAAAACTACTCCATTTCATGTGATGATCGGTTATGGTTTAGTTGATTTGGATCACGTGATCACTTGGATGACTAGAGAGATGTCTTTCTAAGTGGGAGTTCTTAAGTAATATGATTAATTGAACTTAAATTTATCATGAACTTAGTACCGATAGTATCTTGCTTGTTTATGTTTGATTGTAGATAGATGGCTCGTCTGTTGTTCCGTTGAATTTTAATGCGCCTTGAGAAAGCAAAGTTGAAAGATGATGGTAGCAATTACACGGATCGGGTCCGAATCTCGAGGATTTTCCTCATTGCTGCACGTAAGAGTTACGCCCCGGATGCACCGCTGGGTGCCAGCCTGCTGCTGATGCAACCGACGACGTTAAGAACGTCTCGCGAGCAAAGCTGATGACTACTCTATAGTTCAGGTGCCATGCTTTACGGCTTAGAACCGGACTTCAACGACGCTTTGAACGCTATGGAGCATATGAGATGTTCCAGAGTTGAAGTTGATATTCCAATGTAATGCCCGGATTGAGAGATATGAAGTCTCCAATAAGTTCTATAGCTGCAAGATGGAGGAGAATAGTTCTCGTTAGTGAGCACATACTCGTAATGTCCGGGTACTACAATCACTTGACACAATTGGGAGTTAATCTTCCGGATGATTGTGTCATTGATGTAATTCTTCAATCACCGCCACCAAGCTACAAAGGCTTCGTGATGAACTATAATATGCAAGGGTTAGTAAAGACTATGCTCGAGCTCTTCGCAATGCTAAAGGCTGCGGAGGTAGAAATCAAGAAGGAGCATCAAGTGTTGATGGTCAATAAGACCACTAGTTTCAAGAAGAAAGGCAAAGGGAAGAAGAAAGGAACTTCAAGAAGAACAGCAAGCAAGTTGTCGCTCAGAGAAGAAACCCAAGTCTGGACCTAAGCCTGAAACTCGAGTGCTTCTACCGCAAGCAGATCGTCACCGAAGCGGAACTGCCCCAAGTATTTGGCGGATAAGAAGGATGGCAAGGTGAACAAAGGTATATGTGATATACATGTTATTGATGTGTACCTTACTAGAGCTCGCAGAGCACTGGTATTTGATACTCGGTTCTGCTGCTAATATTTGCAACTCAAACAGGACTACGGATTGCTTAACACCGCAAAGGACGAGGTGACGATGCGCTGGGAAATGGTTCCAAAGTCAATGTGATCGCGGTCGGCACGCTACCTCTACATCTACCTTCGGATTAGTTTTAGACCTAAATAATTGTTATTTGGTGCCTGTGTTGAGCATGAACATTATATCTGGATCTTGTTTAATGCGAGACGGTTATTCATTTAAATCAGAGAATAATGGTTGTTCTATTTATATGAGTAATATCTTTATGGTCATGCACCCTTGAGGAATGGTCTATTTTGATGAATCTCGATAGTAGTGATACACATATTCATAATGTTGAAACCAAAAGATGCAGAGTTGATAATGATAGTGCAACTTATTTGTGGCACCGCCGCTTAGGTCATATCGGTGTAAAGCGATGAAGAAACACCATACCGATGGACTTTTGGAGTCACTTGATTATGAATCACTTGGCACTTATGTAACCGTGCCTCATGGGCAAGATGACTAGAACCCGCTCTCCGTACTATGGAGAGAGCAACAGATTTGTTGGAAATCATACATACAGATGTATGTGGTCCGATGAATGTTGAGGCTCGTGGCGGATATCGTTATTTTCTCACCTTCACAGATGACTTAAGCAGATATGGGTATATCTACTTAATGAAACATAAGTCTGAAACATTTGAAAAGTTCAAAGAATTTCAGAGTGAAGTTGAAAATCATCGTAACAAGAAAATTAAATTTCTACGATCTGATCGTGGAGGTGAATATTTGAGTTACGAGTTTGGTCTACATTTGAAACAATGCGAATAGTTTCAAGAACTCACGCCACCCGAACACCACAGCGTAATGGTGTGTCCGAACGTCGAATCGCACTTTACTAGATATGGTGCGATCTATGATGTCTCTTACAGATTTACCGCTATCGCTTTGGGGTTATGCTCTAGAGACGGCCGATTCACACTGAATAGAACACCGTCGAACTGCTGAGACGACACCTTATGAACTGTGGTTTGGCAAGAAACCAAAGTTGTCGCTTTCTTAAAGTTTGGGGATGCGATGCTTATGTGAAAAGCTTCAACCTCGATAAGCTCGAACCCAAATCGGAGAAATGTGTCTTCATAGGATACCCAAAGGAGACAGTTGGGTACACCTTCTATCACAGATCCAAGGCAAGACATTCGTTGTTAAGAATGGATCCTTTCTAGAGAAGGAGTTTCTCTCGAAAGAAGTGAGTGGGAGGAAAGTGGAACTTGATGAGGTAATAGTACCTTCTCCTTACTTGAAAGTAGTTCGTCGCAGTAAACCGGTTTCGAGACACCTACACCAAGTAATGAGGAAGTTGAAGATGTTGATCATGAAACTTCAGATCAAGTTACTACGTAACCTCGTAGATCAACCAGAGTAACATCCGCACTGAGTGGTACGGTAATCCTGTTCGAAGTCATGCTACTAGATCATGATGAACCTACGAACTATGAAGAAGCGATGGTGAGCCCAGATTCGCAAAATGGCTTGACGCCATGAAATCTGAAATGGGATCCATGTATGAAAACAAAGTATGGATTCTTTGGTTGACTTGCCCGAGGGTCGGCAAGCAATAGAGAACAAGTGGATCTTCAAGAAGAAGACCGACGCCGACGGTAATGTTATCGTTTATAAAGCTCGACTTGTCGCAAAGGGTTTTCGACAAGTTCAAGGGATTGACTACGATGAGACCTTCTCACCAGAAGCGATGCTTAAGTCCGTCTCGAATCATGTTAGCAATTGCCGATTTTATGATTATGAAATCGGCAAATGGATGTAAAGACCGCATTCCTGAATGGATTTCGAAGAAGAGTTGTATATGATGCAACCGAAGGTTTTATCGATCCAAAGGAGCTAACAAAGTGTGCAAGCTCCAATGATCCATCTATGGACTGGTGCAAGCATCTCGAGTTGAATAAACGCTTGATAGTGTGATCAAAGCATTTGGGTTTGTACAGACTTTTGGAGAAGCCTCAGATTTACAAGAAAGTGAGTGGAGCTCAGAGCATTTCGATATTATATGTAGATGACATATTGCTGATCGAAATGATATAGAATTTCGGATAGCATAAAGGGATACTTGAATAAGAGTTTTTCAATGAAAGACCTCGTGAAGCTGCTTACATATTGGGCATTAAGATCTATAGAGATAGATCAAGACGCTTAATTGGACTTTCCTAAAGCACATACCTTGACAAAATTTTGAAGAAGTTCAAAATGGATCAAGCAAAGAAAGGGTTCTTGCCTGTGTTACAAGGTGTGAAGTTGAGTAAGACTCAATGCCCCACCACCGCAGAAGATAGAGAGAAAATGAAAGATGTTCCCTATGCTTCAGCCATAGGCTCTATCATGTATGCAATGCTGTGTACCAGACCTGATGTGTGCCTTGCTATAAGCCTGGCAGGGAGGTACCAAAGTAATCCAGGAGTGGATCATCGACAGCGGTCAAGAACATCCCAAAATACCGAAAAGGACTAAGGATATGTTTCTCAGATATGGAGGTGACAAAAGCTCATCGTGAACGGTTACGCTGATGCAAGTTTGACACCGATCCGGACGATTCTAAATCGCAGACCGGATACGATTTACACTAAACGGAGGAGCTGTCATTGGTGCAGTTCTAAACAAAGCGTCAGAAGCGGATCTACATGTGAAGCGGAGTACATAGCAGCTTCGAAGCAGCTAATGAAGGAGTCTGATGAAGGAGTTCATATCCGATCTAGGTGTCATACCTAGTGCATCGGGTCCAATGAAAATCTTCGTGACAATATCGAGCAATTGCCTTAGCGAAGGAATCCAGATTTCACAAGAGGACCAAGCACATCAAGAGACGCTTCAATTCCATCCGGACTTAGTCCGTGGGAGACATAGAGATTTGCAAGATACATACGGATCTGAATGTTGCGCACCGCTGACTAAGCCTCTTCCACGAGCAAAACATGATCAGCACCAAGACTCCATGGGTGTTAGAATCATTACTATGTAATCTAGATTATTGACTCTAGTGCAAGTGGGAGATCAAGGAAATATGCCCTAGAGGCAATAATAAAGTTATTATTTATTTCCTTATTTCATGATAAATGTTTATCATTCATGCTATAATTGTATTAACCGAAACATGATACATGTGTGAATGCATAGACAAAACAATATGTCACTAGTATGCCTCTACTAGACTAGCTTGTTAATCAAAGATGGTTATGTTTCTTGACCATGAACAAAGAGTTGTTATTTGATTAACGAGGTCACATCATTAGTAGAATGATCTGATTGACATGACCCATTCCATTAGCTTAGCACACGATCGCTCAAGTATGTTGCTACCTTTTATCCATGACTTATACATGTTCCTCGTAACTATGAGATTATGCAACTCCCGCTTGCCGGAGGAACAATTTGGTGCTACCAAACGTCACAACGAATCGGGTGATTATAAAGGAGTACTACAGGTGTCTCCAAAGGCGATGTTGGGTTGGCGATTTGAGATTAGGTTTTGTCACTCCGATTGTCGGAGAGGTATCTCTGGCCCTCTCGGTAATACACATCATCAAGCCTTGCAAGCACTACAACTAATGAGTTAGTTGTGAGATGATGTATTACGAACGAGTAAAGAGACTTGCCGGTAACGAGATTGAACTAGGTATTGATACCGACGATCAATCTCGCAAGTAACATACCGATGACAAAGGGAACAACGATGTTGTTATGCGGTCCGACCGATAAAGATCTTCGAGAATATGTAGGAACCAATATGGGCATCCAGGTCCCGCTATTGGTTATTGACCAAGACGTGTCTCGGTCATGTCTACATTGTTCTCGAACCGTAGGGTCCGCACGCTTAAGGTTTCGGCGATGCTTATTATGAGTTTATGTATTTTGATGTACCGAAGTTCGAGTCCCGGATGTGATCACGACATGACGAGGAGTCTCGGAATGGTCGAGACATAAAGATTGATATATTGGACGGCTATATTCGACACCGAAAAGTTCCGAAGTTTCCGGAGAAAACCGGAGTGCCGAGGGGTTACCGGAACCCCGGGGAAGCAGGGCCTTAGTGGTCCAAGAGGGAGAGAGAGGGCCGCACCAGAGGTGGCGCGCCCCTGGGGAGTCCGAATAGGACAAGGAGGGGGGGGGCGCCCCCTTTCCCTCTCCTCTCCTCTCTTCCTTCCCCTTCTCCTTCCTAGTTGGACTAGGAAAGGGAGTCCTACTCCAACCAGGAGGAGGACTCTCCTTGGCGCGCCTATAGGGCCGGCCGGCCTCCCCCTCCCTCCTTTATATACGGGGCAGGGGGCACCCTAGGACACACAAGTTTGATCTACGGATCGCCCTTAGCCGCAGCGGTGCCCCTCCACCATATTCCACCTCGGTCATACCGTCGGAAGCTTAGGCGAAGCCCGCGCCGTGAAACATCAAGATTGTCACCACGCCGTCAGGTCGACGAACTCTCCTCGACACTCGGCTGGATCGGAGTACGAGGGACGCCATCGAGCTGTACGGTGTCAAGAACTCGGGGCGCCGGAGTAACGGCGCCAGATCGGTCGGATCGCGAGGAGAACGACGACTACTTCCTCTACGCCAGATCGCTTCGCTCGGGTCACGAGGGTACGAGACAACACTCTCCCTCTCGCTGCTATGCATCACCATGATCTTGCGCAGCGAGGGAAATTTTTGAAATTACTATGTTCCCCAACACAAACATAGGCTTCCAATATATCAATCTTTATGTCTCGACCATTCCGAGACTCCTCGCCATGTCCGTGATCACATCCGGACTCAACAAACTTCGTACATCAAAACTTATAAACTCATAATAAAACTGTCATCAAACGTTGTTGCAAGGACTCTACGGGTTCGAGAACTATGTAGACATGACCTTAAACCATTCTCGGTCAATAACCAATAGCGGACCTGATGCCCATATTGGTTCCTACATATTCTACGAAGATCTTTATCGGTCAAACCGCATAACAACATACGCTGTCCCTTTGTCATCGGTATGTTCCTTGCCCGAGATTTGATCGCCGGTATCCAATACCTAGTTCAATTAATCTCGCTTATCGTAAGTCTTTTACTCGCTCTGTAATATGTCATCTCATAACTAACTCATTAGTTATAATGCTTGCAAGGCTTGAGTGATGAATATTACCGAGAGGGCCCAGAGATACCTCTCCGACAATCGGAGTGACAAAACCTAATCTCGAAATATGCCAACTCAACATGTACCTTCGGAGACACCTGTAGTACTCCTTTATAATCACCCAGTTACGTTGTGACGTTTGGTAGTACCCAAAGTGTTCCTCCGGTAGACGGGAGTTGCATAATTCTCATAGTTACAGGAACATGTATAAGTCATGAAGAAAGCAATAGCAGAATACTAATCGATCAAGTGCTAAGCTAACGGGATGGGTCATGTCAATCATATCATTCTCCTAATGATGTGATCCCATCTATTATATATAAAAAGTAATTTACT
The DNA here is from genome assembly GCA_021437245.1 of Aegilops speltoides. NCBI lineage: Eukaryota > Viridiplantae > Streptophyta > Magnoliopsida > Poales > Poaceae > Aegilops > Aegilops speltoides. The sequence goes on along the minus strand of JAHHZJ010003827.1, from coordinate 23,224 downwards.
GGTTTTACGAGCTAACCAAAAAATATAATAATAGGCTAGAAAATACCACAATAATCGGAAACATCTAGCCTTTAATTTTCTACGTCTAAAAATCATAACCGTTAGATCCACTTTAAAGTTGAATTATTTACCCACCAATGCCACCATCAAAATTATACACCAGGTTCCCTAAAAAAAGTTGTACGCCAGGTTACCCGGCCCTTCAAGAATCGATCAAAGATTGTGGTCCTCATATATCCGCTAAAAAAAGAGTATCGTCCTCATAATCCTTGTGAAGGTTGCGTTTGAGTCTTCCTCCCAAGAAAACAAGGTTGATGGTGTGGATTCATGTGCGTTTCCAGCCGGCGAGGAATTGGTCAGCCACCATGCTACTCCTCAACAAATCGCTCAATCTGTAACGTGGATTGATAATTTGATACGCGTTTGCTGCATGCGTTCCCGGCCTACCGAGGAAGTGGTCAGCTGGCCGTGGTAGCCTTCCCATGGAGACAAGATCGATCTGCGGCATGGAACGGTATGCGTTTGTTGGTGCGTTTCCGGCCGGCCGAGGAATTGATTAGCTGATCGTGCTAGCTCCACCTAGGAATCAAGATAAATCTTTGTTTCCTGCATGCGTTTGTGACTTGTGGAAGTGATTATCATCTAGCTTATTCAGACATGCTAGCATCACCAATAAATCAATCAATATGCCTGCCTTCCTGGACTTGAGATCAATCTGTATTTCCTCCATGTTTGTTTTCCATATGGTAGAGGAATTGATCGGCTAGCTTCTCAATAATGTGCTAACCTCCTTAAGATATTAATCAATTTGCTTACTATACTAGTTAGTTTCATTAGAGACCACGTCTCTTTCCAGCAAGCAATCGGCAACCAGTGACGTGATCTCATAGATGGTGTGAGATCGTGAAAAGTAATCAGGTTTTGGAACTTCGACCAGTGCAAACACCGAAAGAGCCGTCAACTGCAGAAGCCGCACCTTGCAAGAAGTCGACGGACAAGGAGTACGTACAATCAAAGACAAAGTCTAGATTTGTCATCCGGGGCTACATATATATTAAACTGGAGTATGGGTACTGATCTGTTCTGGAAACTCAAAGCAATGTTCGCTCAGGGACGAAGGACAGAGATCATGGCTCAGGGATGAAGGACAGAGATCATGGCGTGGCTACATGGCGTACTGGTCATTATCTCATTGAATTTAAAGTGGATAGAAGGATTCATGGAGGCATGCATGGACGTGTACACATGTTTTGTCTATACGCGGCAGTAGGTAGAAGGAAAAGTATACGACCGAAGTGGCCAACATCAAACGAGCGCATACACGATGTAGTTGCGGTTGGCAGGGCTGAGGCGTCGCCTGAAGTTGTTTACCTGAAATAACTTCATGCCTCGATCGAGCGTATAGCTTGAAGCTCAGTTTTATTTGGAACTGCTCTTATATTCATTCTTTAGTAATCATATGATAGTTTTTCTTGTAGAGATACTGGCTTCACTTTTTCTAAAGTCAATTAGATGTATATGTCTGTACGTAGAATGTTTTCTAATGCCTGCCCATAGTTGAAACTTGAAAGTCGTTTATACCAACACTACAAGGTCATATTAACTTCTTATTTTTCATATAACATGTGTGCTGCAGTTCCAAAAATTTACACGCGGTCTGCTTGAAATTGAGATTTTCTACACATAATGTAAAATCATGTTAAAAATTCTACCTTTTTGTCATATATGCATCATACATTCTGCCTCTGAACAAAATACACCTACAAAGCTCCGATCGGTGACACCGCTAGGAATCAAACTAAAACTAAAGTGATGCTCCAACGTAATATCAGCCAAGTGCCGGGTGATGCAATTTTGAAGAAGATTCCGCAGAGTAATAACATGAAACACTTGTGGGACAAGAGGTATATATTCCCATATATATAATAATGTCAGTGCAAGGCTGAGACAATCTCTAAACAAGGTAGGGCTATGTCGGCCAGAACCTTTTCTTCACATATGGTGAGCTTTCCATAGCACTCTGAAGAGTTACGAGAAGGGAAAACTATAAGTAAAGGTAAATGAGAAAGGTGGCAAATCAAGTGACATGGTCAAGCAGTCAAGGCAATAATTTTAGAGCATATACATCTTGCTTGCTTTAATATTTAATATGAGATTCCGTATGCTTATGGTATCTTATAGTTTCTATATCGAATAAAATTAAGTTTCGGATTAAGAATCACTGACATACTAGGAAACATCAACACTCTTTATTATATGATATTTAATGCTTATTACATAGTACAAGCATATAGTGGGACTGCATTCATGTATCAATATATTTTATCTGTACCAGAGCGCAACCAACCCTATTTTCATTCATTTATGTTATCTTTATTTTTTAGAAAATTAGTAGTACTATTGAGCATAGATAACAGTAAATATAATTAGCACTTCAAATTGTTCGATATGCATGCCAGTCCCAAGCCCGGAAAATATGAGAAAGTTTTATCACGTGCAACAACCCAGTACATAATTGTTTGGATCCAGACAAATTTTGAAAAATTTGTGCATAAAAAATCACATACAATTTCAATTTTGTTCATCAGGTAAAAAGGATTCAAAACACATATATACTACAAATCACCTAAAATACAATTAGTTCTCTAATAATATAAAAAATATTCTTAACTGTAACTCTAATTTTGTTAAATCAAATAAAGATACTGCCCGCATAGTTGCGCTGCGTGCCTCTATTCTAGATTAAACACGCCTTATTTAATAGCACAGCGGAAATTATAGATGTGCCACTATTAATCTAATACCACTAATAACATTTGTGTTTAAAATGAGAATATGGTGTCTTACAAAGTGAATTTATTCAAAATTTAGATAAAAACTATTTATTGTATGATATCTAAATAGATGTTGGGATTGGTCAAAACAAAGCAACATGACTAGATTTCCGCTCAAACATATTTCATCAATAACAGAAAATGTATTTGTTAGAATAATTTATAAAATTCTCAAATTTTTATCTTAGATATTGTTATATATTATATCATCTATCTTGGAACGAAGTGAGTAAATGAGGCATGCATATACTAGGTAAGATAAAAGTATTACTATTTTGCTCCAAACATCTCATATTCCATACTTAACTATCGAATCTCTAATCCATACTCATGCAATGTCAAACACAAACTATCACCTGACATTAGGTCTGAACTTTAATTCAGTGAACTAATATATTGCCACAAAGTGATAAACATAGAACTCACAATATTTTATATGAAAACATAGAAATATTTTTAAAATTTCAATATGCTAAAAATGATATCCTCGCTTTAAATTCAATAGCCCAAAAATGATGCCCTCGGTCACCCGCTTGGTATTCTCACTATATTATTTCCAATCGCCTAATAAGTAAATAAATGTAACTAGATAAAGATAATTTTCACATACATATTTATATGTCAATGAGAAAAGCTAACAAAGTTAAGATTTCTTTGTCAAAGTATTATATTTGAAAATTTCATCACATGTAGTCCCAAATTCATTTAAACAAATCAAATAATACATTATCATTATTACACTTTCTAAAGTTCTAGCCCACAAGACGAAAGTGGCCACTCGCTAGTTTATCAAATGACAACACATGTCTATGGTTAGGAAACATAACCATCTTTGATTAATGAGCTAATCAAGTAGAGGCATACTAGTGACTATATGTTTGTCTATGTATTCACACATGTATCATGTTTTTGGTTAATACAATTCTAGCATGAATAATAAACATTTATCATGATATGAGGAAATAAAAATAACTTTATTATTTCCTCTAGGGCATATTTCCTTCAGCCTCCCACTTGCACTAGAGTCAATAATCTAGATTACATAGTAATGATTCTAACACCCATGGAGTCTTGGTGCTGATAATGTTTTGCTCGTGAGAGAGGCTTAGTCAACGGGTCTGCAACATTCAGATCCGTATGTATCTTGCAAATCTCTATGTCTCCCACTTGGACTTGGTCCCGAATGGAATTGAAGCGTCTCTTGATGTGCTTGGTCCTCTTGTGAAATCTGGATTCCTTTGCCAAGGCAATTGCACCAGTATTGTCACAGAAGATCTTCATTTGTCCCAATGCACTAGGTATGACACCTAGATCAGAAATGAACTCCTTCATCCAGACTCCTTCATTTGCTGCTTCAAAAGCAGCTATATACTCCGCTTCACATGTAGATCCCGCCACGACACTTTGTTTAGAACTGCACCAACTTACAGCTCCACCGTTTAATATAAACACATATCCCGTTTGCGATTTAGAATCGTTCAGATCAGTGTCAAAGCTTGCATCGACGTAACCTCTTACGACTAGCTCTTTGTCACCTCCATATACGAGAAACATATCCTTAGTCCTTTTTGAAGGAAATATGCCCTAGAGGCAATAATAAAGTTATTATTTATTTCCTTATTTCATGATAAATGTTTATCATTCATGCTAGAATTGTATTAACCGGAAACATGATACATGTGTGAATGCATAGACAAACATGATGTCACTAGTATGCCTCTACTAGACTAGTTTGTTAATCAAAGATGGTTATGTTTCCTAACCATGAACAAGGAGTTGTTATTTGATTAACAAGGTCACATCATTAGTAGAATGATCTGATTGACATGACCCATTCCATTAGCTTAGCACACGATCGCTTAGTATGTTGCTACCGCTTTTATCCATGACATATACATGTTCCCGTAACTATGAGATTATGCAACTCCCTGCCACGGAGGAACACTTTGGTGCTACCAAACGTCACAACGTAATCGGGTGATTATAAAGGAGTACTACAGTGTCTCCAAAGGCGATGTTGGGTTGGCGATTTCGAGATTAGGTTTTGTCACTCCGATTGCTCGGAGAGGTATCTCGGCCCTCTCGGTAATGCACATCACTTAAGCCTTGCAAGCATTACAACTAATGAGTTAGTTGTGAGATGATGTATTACGAACGAGTAAAGAGACTTGCCGTAACGAGATTGAACTAGGTATTGATACCGACGATCGAATCTCGCAAGTAACATACCGATGACAAAGGAACAACGATGTTGTTATGCGTCCGACCGATAAAGATCTTCAGAGAATATGTAGGAACCAATATGGGCATCCAGGTCCCGCTATTGGTTATTGACCGAGAATAGTTCTAGGTCATGTCTACATTGTTCTCGAACCGTAGGGTCCGCACGCTTAAGGTTTCTGGCGATGCTATTATGAGTTTATGTATTTTGATGTACCAAGAAGTTCGAGTCCCGGATGTGATCACGGACATGACGAGGAGTCTCAAATGGTCGAGACATAAAGATTGATATATTGAAGCCTATATTTGAGTTCGAATGGTTCCGTGAAATCGATTTTACCGAGTACCGGGGTTACCGAACCTCCCGGAGGCTTTTGGGCCTTAGTGGGCCTCGAGGAGAAGAGGAAGGGCCGGCCAGGGTGGCCCCTCCCCCAAGTCCGAATAGGACAGGAGAGGGGGCGCCCCCTTCTCTTTCCCTCCCCCAATCCTACTCCAACTAGGAAAGGGGGAGTCCTACTCCGGGGGAGTAGGACTCCTCCCCCTCCCCTGGGCCGGCCGCCTCTCCCTCCCTCCTTTATATACGGGGCAGGGGGCACCCTAGACACACAAGTTTGATCTACGGATCGCCTTAGCCGCAGCGGTGCCCCTCCACCATATTCCACCTCGGTCATATCGTCGCTGCTTAAGCGAAGCCCCGCTACCGTAGAACATCAAGATCGCCACCACGCCGTCAGGTCGACGAACTCTCCCCGACACTCGGCTGGATCGAGTACGAGGGACGCCATCGAGCTGTACGTGTGTCAAGAACTCGGGCGCCGGAGTAACGGCGCCGGATCGGTCGGATCGCGAGGAGAACGACGACTACTTCCTCTACGCCAGATTGCTTCCGCTTCGGTCTACAAGGGTATGTAGACAACACTCTCCCCTCTCGCTGCTATACATCACCATGATATTGCGCGTAGTAGGAAATTTTTGAAATTACTACGCTCCCCAACAAAGGGCATCCGAGCCTAGGTTTTTCTATGGTTTGATGTTTTGCACGAGTAGAACACAAGTGAGTTGTGGGCGATACAAGTCATACTACCTACCAGCATGTCATACTTTGGTTCAGCGGTATTGTGAGATGAAGCGCCCGGACCGACATTACGCCAGACGCTTACGCGAGACTGGTTTCACCGCCACGAGCACTCGCTGCTTAAAGGTGACCGGCGGTGTCTGCTCTCTCACTTTAGTTGAACTGAAAAGTATACGCCCGTCCTTGAGAAGGTTAAACGGAGTCTATTTGACGAAGTATCGCTGTGGTATTGATGCGAGGTGAGACTGGTTCTTGCTTAAGCCCGTAGCAGCCACGTAAAATTTGCAACAACAAAGTAGAGGACGCCTAACTTGTTTTTGCAGGCATGTTGTGATGTGATATGGTCAAGACGTGATGCTATATTTTATTGTATGAGATGATCATGTTTTGTAACCGGTTATCGGCAATCGGCAGGAGCCATATGGTTGTCGCTTATTGTATGCAATGCATCGCTTGTAATGCTTTACTTTATCACTAAGCGGTAGCGATAGTCGAGAAGCATAAGTTTGGCGAGACGACAACGATGCTACGATGGAGATCAAGGTGTCGCGCCGGTGACGATGGTGATCATGGTGGTGCTGCAGAGATGGAGATCACGAAGCACAAGATGATGATGACCATATCATATCACTTATATTGATTTGCATGTGATGTTTATCCTTTATGCATCTTATCTTGCTTTGATTGATGGTAGCATTATAAGATGATCTCTCACTAAATTATCAAGAAGTGTTCTCCCCGAGTATGCACCGCTGCCAAAGTTCGTCGTGCCTGCACACCACGTGATGATCGGTGTGATAAGCTCTCACGTCCATCTACAACGGGTGCAAGCCAGTTTTGCACACGCAGAATACTCGGTTATACTTGACGAGCCTAGCATATGCAGATATGGCCTCGAACACGGAGACCGAAAGGTCGAGCGTGAATCATATAGTAGATATGATCAACATAAGATGTTCACCATTGAAAACTACTCCATTTCACGTGATGATCGGTTATGGTTTAGTTGATTTGGATCACGTGATCACTTAGATGACTAGAGAGATGTCTGCCTAAGTGGGAGTTCTTAAGTAATATGATTAATTGAACTTAAATTTATCATGAACTTAGTACCGATAGTATCTTGCTTGTTTATGTTTGATTGTAGATAGATGGCTCGTGTGTTGTTCCGTTGAATTTTAATGCTGCCTTGAGAAAGCAAAGTTGAAAGATGATGGTAGCAATTACACGGATCGGGTCCGAATCTCGAGGATTATCCTCATTGTTGCACGTAAGAGTTACGCCCCGATGCACCGCTGGGTGCCAGTGCCTGCTGCTGAGCAACACCAGATGTTGTGAACGTCTGCGAGCAAAGCTGATGACTACTCTATAGTTCAGTGTGCCATGCTTTACGGCTTAGAACCGGACTTCAACGACGCTTTTGAACGCCATGGAGCATATGAGATGTTCCAGAGTTGAAGTTAATATTCCAAATGTAATGCCCGGATTGAGAGATATGAAGTCTCCAATAAGTTCTATAGCTGCAAGATGGAGGAGAATAGTTCTGTTAGTGAGCACATACTCGTAATGTCCGGGTACTACAATCACTTGACACAATTGGGAGTTAATCTTCCGGATGATTGTGTCATTGATGAATTCTTCAATCACCGCCACCAAGCTACAAAGGCTTTGTGATGAACTATAATATGCAAGGGTTAGTAAAGACTATACCGAGCTCTTCGCAATGCTAAAGGCTGCGGAGGTAGAAATCAAGAAGGAGCATCAAGTGTTGATGGTCAATAAGACCACTAGTTTCAAGAAGAAAGGCAAAGGAAGAAGAAGGAACTTCAAGAAGAACAGCAAGCAAGTTGCTGCTCAGAGAAGAAACCCAAGTCTGGACCTAAGCCTGAAATCGAGTGCTTCTACCGCAAGCGATCGGTCATCGAAGCGGAACTGCCCCAAGTATTTGGCGGATAAGAAGGATGGCAAGGTGAACAAAGGTATATGTGATATACATGTTATTGATGTGTACCTTACTAGAGCTCGCAGAGCACTGGTATTTGATACTGGTTCTGCTAAATATTTGCAACTCAAACAGGACTACGGATTGCTTAACACCGCAAAGGACGAGGTGACGATGCGCGTGGGAAATGGTTCCAAAGTCGATGTGATCGCGGTCGGCACGCTACCTCTACATCTACCTTCGGATTAGTTTTAGACCTAAATAATTGTTATTTGGTGCTCGCGCTGAGCATGAACATTATATCTGGATCTTGTTTGATGCGAGACGGTTATTCATTTAAATCGAGAATAATGGTTGTTCTATTTATATGAGTAATATCTTTATGGTCATGCACCCTTGAAGAGTGGTCTATTTTTGATGAATCTCGATAGTAGTGATACACATATTCATAATGTTGAAACCAAAAGATGCAGAGTTGATAATGATAGTGCAACTTATTTGTGGCACTGCCGTTTAGGTCATATCGGTGTAAAGCGCATGAAGAAACTCCATATCGATGGACTTTTGGAGTCACTTGATTATGAATCACTTGGCACTTATGTAACCGTGCCTCATGGGCAAGATGACTAGAACACCGCTTCTCCGTACTATGGAGAGAGCAACAGATTTGTTGGAAATCATACATACGTATGTATGTGGTCCGATGAATGTTGAGGCTCGTATGGATATCGTTATTTTCTCACCTTCACAGATGACTTAAGCAGATATGGGTATATCTACTTAATGAAACATAAGTCTGAAACATTTGAAAAGTTCAAAGAATTTCAGAGTGAAGTTGAAAATCATCGTAACAAGAAAATTAAATTTCTACGATCTGATCGTGGAGGAGAATATTTGAGTTACGAGTTTGGTCTACATTTGAAACAATGTGGAATAGTTTCGCAACTTACGCCACCCGGAACACCACAGCGAATGGTGTGTCCGAACGTCAGAATCGCATTTTTACTAGATATGGTGCGATCTATGATGTCTCTTACAGATTTACCGCTATCGCTTTGGGGTTATGCTCTAGAGACGGCCGATTCACACTGAATAGAACACCGTCGAACCGCTGAGACGACACCTTATGAATTGTGGTTTAGCAAGAAACCAAAGTTGTCGCTTAAAGTTTGGGGATGCGATGCTTATGTGAAAAAGCTTCAACCCGATAAGCTCGAACCCAAATCGGAGAAATGTGTCTTCATAGGATACCCAAAGGAGACAGTTGGGTACACCTTCTATCACAGATCCAAGGCAAGACATTCGTTGTTAAGAATGGATCCTTTCTAGAGAAGGAGTTTCTCTCGAAAGAAGTGAGTGGGAGGAAAGTAGAACTTGATGAGGTAATTGTACCTTCTCCCTTACTTGAAAGTAGTTTGTCGCAGAAACCTGTTTCAGACACCTACACCAAGTAGTGAGGAAGTTGATGATGTTGATCATGAAACTTCAGATCAAGTTGCTACAGTAACCTCGAGATCAACCAGAGTAAGATCCGCACTGAGTGGTACGGTAATCCTGTTCTGGAAATCATGCTACTAGATCATGATGAACCTACGAACTATGAAGAAGCGATGGTGAGCCCAGATTTCGCAAAATGGCTTGAGGCCATGAAATCTGAGATGGGATCCATGTATGAAAACAAAGTATGGACTTTGGTTGACTTGCCCGAGGGTAGGCAAGCAATAGAAAATAAGTGGATCTTCAAGAAGAAGACCGACGACGGTAATATTATCGTTTATAAAGCTCGACTTGTCGCAAAGGGTTTTCGACAAGTTCAAGGGATTGACTACGATGAGACCTTCTCACCAGAAGCGATGCTTAAGTCCGTCCGAATCATGTTAGCAATTGCCGATTTTATGATTATGAAATTTGGCAAATGGATGTAAAGACTGCATTCTGAATGGATTTCTGAAGAAGAGTTTTATATGATGCAACCGTAAGGTTTTATCGATCCAAAGGAGCTAACAAAGTATGCAAGCTCCAGAGATCCATTTATGGACTGCAAGCATCTCGAGTTAGAATAAACGCTTTGATAGTGTGATCAAAGCATTTGGGTTCATATGCACTTTTGGAGAAGCCTCAGATTTACAAGAAAGTGAGTGGGAGCTCAGAGCATTTCGATATTATATGTAGATGACATATTGCTGATCGGAAATGATATAGAATTTCTGGATAGCATAAAGGGATACTTGAATAAGAGTTTTCAATGAAAGACCTCGTGAAGCTGCTTACATATTGGGCATTAAGATCTATAGAGATAGATCAAGACGCTTAATTGACTTTCACAAAGCACATACCTTGACAAAATTTTGAAGAAGTTCAAAATGGATCAAGCAAAGAAAGGGTTCTTGCCTATGTTACAAGGTGTGAAGTTGAGTAAGACTCAATGTCCCACCACCGCAGAAGATAGAGAGAAATGAAAGATGTTCCTATGCTTCAGCCATAGGCTCTATCATGTATGCAATGCTGTGTACCAGACTGATGTGTGCCTTGCTATAAGCCTAGCAGGAGGTACCAAAGTAATCCAGAGTGGATCATCGACAGCGTCAAGAACATCCCGAAATACCGAAAAGGACTAAGGATATGTTTCTCGATATGGAGGTGACAAAGAGCTCATCGTAAACGGTTACGTTGATGCAAGTTTTGACACCGATCCGGACGATTCTAAATCGCAGACCGGATACGATTTACACTAAACGGAGGAGCTGTCAATTGGTGCAGTTCTAAACAAAGCGTCGAGCGGGATCTACATGTGAAGCGGAGTACATAGCAGCTTCGAAGCAGCTAATGAAGGAGTCTGGATGAAGGAGTTCATATCCGATCTAGGTGTCATACCTAGTGCATCGGGTCCAATGAAAATCTTCCGTGACAATATCGAGCAATTGCCTTAGCGGGAATCCAGATTTCACAAGAGGACCAAGCACATCAAGAGACGCCTAATTCCATCCGGACTTAGTCCGTGGGAGACATAGAGATTTGCAAGATACATACGGATCTGAATGTTGCGCACCCGCTGACTAAGCCTCTTCCACAAGCAAAACATGATCAGCACCAAGACTCCATGGGTGTTAGAATCATTACTATGTAATCTAGATTATTGACTCTAGTGCAAGTGGGAGATCAAGGAAATATGCCCTAGAGGCAATAATAAAGTTATTATTTATTTCCTTATTTCATGATAAATGTTTATCATTCATGCTAGAATTGTATTAACCGGAAACATGATACATGTGTGAATGCATAGACAAACATGATGTCACTAGTATGCCTCTACTAGACTAGTTTGTTAATCAAAGATGGTTATGTTTCCTAACCATGAACAAGGAGTTGTTATTTGATTAACAAGGTCACATCATTAGTAGAATGATCTGATTGACATGACCCATTCCATTAGCTTAGCACACGATCGCTTAGTATGTTGCTACCGCTTTTATCCATGACATATACATGTTCCCGTAACTATGAGATTATGCAACTCCTGCTTACGGAGGAACACTTTGGTGCTACCAAACGTCACAACGAATCGGGTGATTATAAAGGAGTACTACAGTGTCTCCAAAGGCGATGTTGGGTTGGCATATTTCGAGATTAGGTTTTGTCACTCCGATTGTCTGGAGAGGTATCTCTCGGCCCTCTCGTAATGCACATCACTTAAGCCTTGAAAGCATTACAACTAATGAGTTAGTTGTGAGATGATGTATTACGAACGAGTAAAGAGACTTGCCGGTAACGAGATTGAACTAGGTATTGATACCGACGATCGAATCTCGGCAAGTAACATACCGATGACAAAGGAACAACGATGTTGTTATGCGGTCTCGACCGATAAAGATCTTCGAGAATATGTAGGAACCAATATGGGCATCCAGGTCCCGCTATTGGTTATTGACCGAGAATAGTTCTAGGTCATGTCTACATTTTTCTCGAACCGTAGGGTCCGCACGCTTAAGGTTTCGGCGATGCTTATTATGAGTTTATGTATTTTGATGTACCAAGAAGTTCGAGTCCCGGATGTGATCACGGACATGACGAGGAGTCTCAAATGGTCGAGACATAAAGATTGATATATTGAAGCCTATATTTGGAGTTCGAATGGTTCCGTGAAAATCGGATTTTACCGAGTACCGGGGTTACCGAACCTCCCGGAGGCTTTGGGCCTTAGTGGGCCTCGAGGGAGAAGAGGAAGGGCGGCCAGGGGTGGCCGCGCCCTCCCCCAAGTCCGAATAGGACAGGAGAGGGGGGCGCCCCTCTCTCTCTTCCCCTCCCCAATCCTACTCCAACTAGGAAAGGGGAGTCCTACTCCTGGGAGTAGGACCTCCCAGCGCCCCCTGGGCCGGCCGCACCTCCCCCTCCCTCCTTTATATACGGGGCAGGGGGCACCCTAGGACACACAAGTTTGATCTACGGATCGCTCCTTAGCCGTGTGCGGTGCCCCCTCCACCATATTCCACCTCGGTCATATCGTCGCAAGCTTAGGCGAAGCCCTCGCCGTAGAACATCAAGATCGCCACCACGCCGTCAGGTCGACGGAACTCTCCTCGACACTCGGCTGGATCGAGTACGAGGGACGCCATCGAGCTGTACGTGTCAAGAACTCGGGGCGCCGGAGTAACGGCGCGGATCGGTCGGATCGCGAGGAGAACGACGACTACTTCCTCTACGCTGTGATTGCTTCCGCCTGGTCTACAAGGGTATGTAGACAACACTCTCCCTCTCGCTATACATCACCATGATCTTGCGGTGCGAGGGAAATTTTTGAAATTACTACGCTCCCCAACACTTTTCGTATTTCAGATGTTCTTGACCGCTTAGTGATCCACTCCCGGATTACTTTGGTACCTTCCTCGCTAAGCTTATTGCTAAGCATACGTCAGTCCGGTACACAAAGATTGCATACATGATAGAGCCTATGGCTGAAGCATAGGGAACATCTTTCATTTTCTCCCTATCTTCTGCTGTGGTCGGGCATTGAGTTTGACTCAACTTCACACCTTGTAGCACAGGCAAGAATCCTTTCTTTGCCTGATCCATTTTGAACTTTTCAAAATTTTGTCAAGGTATGTGCTTTGTGAAAGTCTTATTAAGCGTCTTGATCTATCTCTATAGATCTTGATCCAATATATAAGCAGCTTCACCGAGGTCTTTCATCGAAAAACTTTTATTCAAGTATCCCTTTATGCTATCCAGAAATTCTATATCATTTCCAATTAACAATATGTCATCTACATATAAAACTAGATATGCTACAGAGCTCCCACTCACTTTCTTGTAAATACAGGCTTCTCCAAAAGTCCGTATAAAACCATATGCTTTGATCACACTATCAAAGCGTTTATTCCAACTCCGAGATGCTTGCACCAGTCCATAAATGGAACGCTGGAGCTTGCACACTTTGTTAGCACCTTTTGGATCAACAAAACCTTCCGGCTGCATCATATACAACTCTTCTTCTGGAAATCCATTCAAGAATGCAGTCTTGACATCCATTTGCCAAATTTCATAATCATGAAATGCAGCAATAGCTAACATGATTCGGATAGACTTAAGCATCGCTACGGTGAGAAAGTCTCATCGTAGTCAACCCTTGAACTTGTCGAAAACCTTTCGCAACAAGTCGAGCTTTATAGACGCTACATTACCATCAGCGCCGCCTTCTTCTTAAAAATCCATTTATTCTCAATTGCTTGCCGATCATCGGCAAGTCAACCAAAGTCCATACTTTGTTTTCATACATGGATCCCATCTCAGATTTCATGGCCTCTAGCCATTTTATGAATCTGGGCTCATCATCGCTTCTCATAGTTCGTAGGTTCATCATGGTCAAGTAACAAGACTTCCGAATAGGATTGCCGCATCACTCAAAAGGATCTTACTCGTAGACCTACGAGGTTCAGCAGAAACTTGATCTGAAGTTTCATGATCAATATCATTAGCTTCCTCACTAATTGGTGTCGTTGTCACAAGAACCGGTTCTTGTGATGAACTACCTTCCAATAAGGGAGTAGATACAGTTATCTCATCAAGTTCTACTTTCCTCCCACTCACTTCTTTCGAGAGAAACTCTTCTAGAAAGGATCCGAATTTAGCAACGAAAATCTTGCCTCGATCGCTGATAGAAGGTGTACCCAATAGTCTCCTTTGGGTATCCTATGAAGACACATTTCTCCGATTTGGGTTCGAGCTTATCTGGTTGAAGTTTCTTCACATAAGCATCGCAGCCCCAAACTTTAAGAAACGACAATTTTGGTTTCTTGCCAAACCATAGTTCGTAAGGCGTCGTCTCAACGGATTTTGATGGTGCCCTATTTAACGTGAATGCGGTCGTCTCTAAAGCATAACCCCAAAACGATAGCGGTAGATCGGTAAGAGACATCATAGATCGCACCATATCAAGTAAAGTACGACACGACGCTCGACACACCATTATGCTGTGGTGTTCCAGTGGCGGAGTTGCAGACTATCCCGCATTGTTTCAAGTGTAGACCAAACTCAGAACTCAAATATTCTCCTCCACGATCAGATCGTAGAAATTTTATTTTCTTGTTACGATGATTTTCTACTTCACTCAAATTCTTTGAACTTTTCAAATGTTTCGACTTGTGTTTCATTAAGTAGATATACCCATATCTGCTCAAATCATCTGTGAAGGTGAGAAAATAACGATATCCGCCATTTAGCCTCAACATTCATTGGACCACATACATCTCAGATGTATGATTTCCAACAAATCTGTTGCTTCTCCATAGTACCGAGAACGGTGTTTTAGTCATCTTGCCCATAAGGCACGGTTCGCAAGTACCAAGTGATTCATAATCAAGGATTCCAAAAGTCCATTAGTATGGAGCTTCTTCATGCGCTTTTACACCGATATGACCTAAACGACAAGGCACAAATAAGTTGCACTATCATTATCAACTCTGCATCTTTTGGTTTCAACACTATGAATATGTGTATTACTACTATCGAGATTCAATAAAATAGACCACTCTTCAAGGGTGCATGACCATAAAAGATATTACTCATATAAATAGAACAACCATTATTCTCTCGATTTAAATGAATAACCGCCTCGCATCAAACAAGATCCAGATATAATGTTCATGCTTAACGCAGCACCAAATAACAATTATTTAGGTCTAAAACTAATCCCGATAGTAGATGTAGAGGTAGCGTGTCAATCGCGATCACATCGACTTTGGAACCATTTCCCACGCCAGCATCGCCACCTCGCCCTTAGCTAATCTTCGCTAATCCGTAGTCCCTGCTTCGAGTTGCAAATATTAGCAATGTAACCAGATCAAATACCAAAAAGCTATCGCGAGCATTAGTATGGTACACATCAATAACATGTATATCACATATACCTTCGCTCACTTGGCCATCCTTCTTATCCGCCAAATACTTGGGGCAGTTCCGCCCAAAGTCCACCGCTTGTAGTAGAAGCACTCGCTTTCAGCTTAGGTCCGACTTGGGTTTTTCTCTTGAGCAGCAACTTGCTTGCTGTTCTTTTGAAGTTCCTTCTTCTTCCCTTTGCCCTTCTTCTTGAAACTAGTGGTCTTGTTGACCATCAACACTTGATGCTCCTTTTTATTTCTACCTCCGCTGCTTTCAAAGATCGCGAAGAGCTCGAATAGTCTTGTTCATCCCTTGCATAGTTCATCACGAAGCTCTTGTAGCTTGGTGGCAGTGATTGGAGAATTCTGTCAATGACGCTATCATCCTAAGATTAACTCCTGCACATTTTGAGTATATGCTCACCGACAGAACTGTTCTCTCCATCTTGCAGCCGTAGAACTTATTGGAGACTTCATATCTCTCAATCCGGCATTTGCTTGAAATATTAACTTCAACTCCTCGAACATCTCATATGCTCCATGACGCTCAAAACGTCGCTGAAGACCCGGTTCTAAGCCGTAGCATGGCACATCGAACTATAGAGCAGTCATCGCTTTGCTCGCCAGACGCTCTTAACGCCGCCGGGCCAGATCAAGAAGAAGTTCGGCACCCAGCGGTGCTTCCAGACGAACTCTTCCAGGCAGCAATGAGGATAATCCTCGTGTTACGGACCCACCCATGTAATTGCTACCATCATCTTTCAACTTTGCTTTCAAGGAACGCATTAAAATTCAACGGAACAACAGACGAGCCATCTATCTACAAACAAACATAGACAAGCAAAATACTATCAGTACTAAGTTCTTGATAAATTTAAGTTCAATTAATCATATCACTTAAGAACTCCCACTTAGACAGACATCTCTAGTCATCTAAGTGATCACGTGATCCAAATCAACTAAACCATGTCCCATCATCACGTGAGATGGAGTAGTTTCAATGGTGAACATCTCTATGTTGATCATATCTACTATATGATTCACGCCGACCTTTCAGCCTCCGTGTTCCGAGGCCATATCTCAGATATGCTAGGCTCGCCAAGTATAACCTCGAGTATTCCGCTGTGCAACTGTTTTGCACCCGCTGTATTTGAACGTAGAGCCTATCACACCCGATCATCACGTGGTGTCTCAGCACGAAGAACTTTCGCAACGGTGCATACTCAGGGAGAACAATTCTTGATAATTAGTGAGAGATCATCTTAAAATGCTACAGTCAATCAAAGCAAGATAAGATGCATAAAGGATAAACATCACATGCAATCAATATAAGTGATATGATATGGCCATCATCATCTTGTGCTTGTGATTTCCATTTTTGAAGCACCATCATGATCGACATCGTCACCGGCGCGACACCTTGATCTCCATCGTAGCATCGTTGTCGTTACGCCATCTATTGCTTCTACGACTATCGCTACCGCTTAGTGATAAAGTAAAGCAATTACAGGGCGTTTGCATTTCATACAATAAAGCGACAACCATATGGCTCTCGCCATTGCCGATAACTTCGTTACAAAACATGATCATCTCATACAATAAAATATAGCATCACGCCTTGACCATATCACATCACAACATGCCCTGCAAAAACAAGTTAGACGCCCTCTACTTAGTTGTTGCAAATTTTACGTGGCTGCTACGGATTTAGCAAGAACCGCTTTACCTACGATCAAAACCACAACGATAGTTTGTCAAATAGACTCTGTTTTAACCTTCACAAGGACCGGGCGAGCCACACTCGGTTCAACTAAAGTGAGAGAGAGACAGACACCGCCACCACCTTTAAGCACGAAAGTGCTCGTAACGGTGAAACCAGTCTCGCCAGAAGCGCACGCGTAATGTCGGTCCGGGCCGCTTCATCTCACAATACCGCTGAACCAAAGTATGACATGTCTGGTAGGCAGATGACTTATATCGTCCACAACTCACTTGTGTTCTACTCGCATATAACATCAACGATAAAACCTAGGCTCGGATGCCATCGTTGGGGAACGAGTAATTTCAAAAATTTCCTACGCACATGCAAGATCATGGTGATGATATAGCAACGAGAGGGAGAGTGTTCGTCCACGCACTTCATAGACCGTAAGCGGAAGCGCTAGCACAACGCTGTTGATGTAGTCGACGCCTTCACGATCCGACCGATCCAAGCTCCGAACGCACGGGCCTCCGAAGTTCAGCACACGCTCAGCTCGATGACGATCTTCGCCCTCCGACGAGCAAAGGCTCCGGAGATGAGTTCCATCAGCACGACGGCATGGTGACGATGATGATGTTCTATCAAGCGCAGGCTTCGCCTAAACTCCGCGACAATATGACCGAGGTGGAATATGGTGGAAGGGGCACCGCACACGGCTAAGGAACGATCTGAGATCAACTTGTGTGCCTATGGTGCCCCCCGCCCCATATATATAGGAGCTGGGGGAGGAGGCCGCCTAAGGGGGCTACAGGGGGGAGTCCTACTCCCACCGGAGTAGGACTCCCTTTTCCAAGTTGGAGTAGGAGAGAAGGGGAAAGAGGAGGAAGAGGGAAGGAAAGGGGGCGAGCCCCTTCCCTTGTCCTATTCGGACTAGGAGGGGAGGCGCGCCCCTCCTCGCTCCTTCCTCTTCTCCTCTTGGCCCATGTAGGCCCATTAATCCTCGGGGTTCCAGTAACCTCCCCAAGATTCGGTAAATGCCGCTTTCACCCGAACCATTCCGATGTCCAAACATAGGCTTCCAATATATCAATCTTTATGTCTCGACCATTCCGAGACTCTCGTCATGTCCGTGATCACATCCGGACTCCAACAAACTTCGTACATCAAAACTTATAAACTCATAATAAAACTGCCATCAAACGTTGTTGCAAGGGATTCTACGGTTCGAGAACTATGTAGACATGACCTTAAACCATTTCGGTCAATAACCAATAGCGGACTTGATGCCCATATTGGTTCCTACATATTCTACGTAAGATCTTTATCGGTCAAACCGCATAACAACATACGCTGCTCCCTTTGTCATCGGTATAGTTACTTGCCCGAGATTTGATCGCCGGTATCCAATACCTAGTTCAATCTCGCTACGGTAAGTCTCTTTACTGCTCTGTAATATGTCATCTCATAACTAACTCATTAGTTATAATGCTTGCAAGGCTTGAGTGATGAATATTACCGAGAGGGCCCAGAGATACCTCTCCCACAATCGGAGGACAAAACCTAATCTCAAATATGCCAACTCAACATGTACCTTGGGAGACACCTGTAGTACTCCTTTATAATCACCCGCTTACATTGTGACGCTTGGTAGTACCCAAAGTGTTCCTCCGTAGACGGAGTTGCATAATTCTCATAGTTACAGAACATGTATAAGTCATGAAGAAAGCAATAGCAGAATACTAAACGATCAAGTGCTGTTAACGGATGGGTTTATGTCAATCACATCATTCTCCTAATGATGTGATCCCATTAATCAAATGACAACACATGTCTATGGTTAGAAACATAACCATCTTTGATTAATGAGCTAGTCAAGTAGAGGCATACTAGTGACTATATGTTTGTGTATGTATTCACACATGTATCATGTTTCCGTTAATACAATTCTAGCATGAATAATAAACATTTATCATGGTATGAGGAAATAAATAATAACTTTATTATTGCCTCTAGGGCATATTTCCTTCAGTCGTGGCTCATTTGTGGCCGGAAAGGGCCGAGCCGAAGATTTATTTTGGCTTGGTGCAGCAGTTCCTAGACGCGGTGCCGCATATCAAGGCGATGAAGCGGTCGGCATGTATAGAGGGCGCACGGATGGAGCTCGCCCGTGTCAAAACATACTGGGCAGAGATGGAGGCCACCGACGTTGCTTCGCAGGACTCGGACAAGAGCCGATTACCGGCCGAGCCCAATTTTGGGGAAGTCCTGCTGGGCGCTCGTCTAATAGAGACGCAGTGCTCAAAAAATGTTATGTTCAAATGACTAGTATGATTTGTGAAGCCATGCTTCAAATGTAATATATGGGATTTTTTATACTTGTGCGTTCAAGTGTTGAAATTCCTCCTGTGCGGCCGCTAACATATATGTGTATATAACCTGAAAGATGGCAGTCTTCGGCTTCAGCCCCCACGCACATAGTGCGGGGGTGTTTGCAAGAAATAGTGTTGTTTCACACTTAATCCAACGTCTTGGTCCTATGAAGGAGGTGATAGAGTAGCAAACTAGGCAAGCGGACTATAATGCTTTATCACTTTCACTTAGCCATAGGAGTTCAATGGTGGACTACTATATAGCCCCTAGGGCACCGTGTTTCTCAATTTTGGGGCGATATGTGCCTGACCGAAACGGTCCTTCGTTAAAGCGAGGAATTCTAAATATTCCGTGGTCGATCGAGTGGTTGACTAGTCTCGCTATATCATGACAATCAGTTTTCGCTTTCATCGAGGTGCTCACCAGACGAACCGGGCACAATAGCGAGAGTTCTCCGGTGCCGCGTTAGCCGATAGAGCGGAACATAAGGCAGCAAAACACAGGAGCCGGCAAACCCAACATTTGACAAAAGACATGATTCGGAGCTGATGCATATAAGGCCTAATCTCGAGACGCCAACACTCCATAAGGTATTCGGTCTTTATGAAAACAGGCAGAACTATGCCCTAAGCCCCTGGTGTCCAGGTACGCGCAAAATTTCTGAAGCGGCCGATGCCAAAACGCTAGCCTCCTCCTCGGTTATAGTAAGCAACTAGGGGATGTGTATCAACACGAGACAGTAAGAAAGGTTTACACAGTGGTCTTAATCAAAAGAATCCTTGTAACGGGTCCCTCCGCACGCTTGCGCCGTGGTTCCGTTGTGCCGTGATCCTCGGACGGGCGAGTACGGTGTTCATCTCAAAAAGAGAAGAACTTAGTGTGAAAAAGTATCGTCGAGAAATGTATGAACAGAGTATAATTCAAAAAACAAATAAGATTGAGCTTTATTGTCTCTTATGGTACATGCGCAGCCCTTGTAAGGGGGTACGCGGCTGGTGAGCCCTTGTTTATTTGTGCCGCATCGCTTAACCGTGTCCGGGTCGGGATGACCTGTTTGGGCTTTGACCGCAAAAGCCGGATTAATC
This sequence comes from Aegilops speltoides, assembly GCA_021437245.1. NCBI lineage: Eukaryota > Viridiplantae > Streptophyta > Magnoliopsida > Poales > Poaceae > Aegilops > Aegilops speltoides. The sequence continues at coordinate 2,623 of JAHHZJ010003827.1, read as the reverse complement.
TGTGGCTGTCAAGGCAGTCTCACTTTCTTCCTTATTCGAGGAACACTCGAGGCTTCCTTTAATGAGATTATGCCGTGGACCGGCATTTTAAGTGTGAGAGATGCATAATGCGTATTGCGTTAAAGAGGGCGAAGGCTTCAAGGCCCCAATAGTACTTGATGGCTACTTTTAAATGGGGCGATGTGGAAGACTAGGTTTTCGTGATTTGTAGTTGTCGGCTGAGCCTAACACAACTTATAGTGGTAGAGAGCCCATACAATGGGCATATAGGCTCGCATTGCTCCTTTAAAGGAAGTGTTGCTATGGCGATTTTGGTTGGGTCTATCCCCATTCTCGGATTGTGTCCTGATATAGCAGAGCAGGTTTAGATCACTGCCGCCGCCCATTAGGACTTGTGTAAATTGTAGTCCGTCGATTATAGGATCTAATATCGGGCAGTCCATCCTTTGTTCCGATACTTCGGAGTAGTCCCGATGGTCAAGGTGATTAGTTTTTGAAGGAAATAGGCCCTAGAGGCAATAATAAAGTTATTATTTATTTCCTTATTTCATGATAAATGTTTATTATTCATGCTGGAATTGTATTAACCGAAACATAATACATGTGTGAATACATAGACAAAACTATAGTCACTAGTATGCCTCTACTTGACTAGCTCATTAATCAAAGATGGTTATGTTTCCTAACCATAGACATGTGTTGTCATTTGATTAGTGGGATCACATCATTAGAAGAATGATGTGATTGACATGACCCATTCTCATTAGCCTAGCACTTGATCGCTTAGTATACCGCTATTGCTTTCTTCATGACTTATACAAAGTTCCTCTGCAACTATGACATTGTGCAACTCCTGTTTACCGAAGAACACTTTGTGTGCTACCAAACATCACAACGAATCGGGTGATTATAAAGGTGCTCTACATGTGTTTCCGAAGGTTCATGTTGAGTTGGCATAATTCGAGATTAGGATTTGTCACTCGATTGTCGAGAGGTATCTCTCGGCCCTCTCGGTAATACTCATCACTTAAGCCTTGCAAGCATGTAACTAATGAGTTAGTTATGAGATGACACATTACGTAATCGAGTAAAGAGACTTGCCGGTAACGAGATTGAACTAGGTATTGATACCGACGATCAAATCTCGGCATGTAACATACCGATGACAAAGGGAACAAAGTATGTTGTTATGTGGTTTGACCGATAAAGATCTTCAGAGAATATGTAGGAACCAATATGGACATCCAGGTCCCGCTATTGGTTATTGACCGTAGACATGTTTCGGTCATGTCACATAGTTCTCGAACCGTAGGGTTCGCACGCTTAAGGTTTCAATGACAGCTTATATTATGAGTTTATGTATTTTGATGTACCAAGGTTGTTCGAGTCCCGGATATGATCACGGACATGACGAGGAGTCTCAAATGGTCGAGACATAAAGATTGATATATTGACGGATATATTTGGACACCGAAAGGTTCCGGAGAGTTTGGGAATATACCGAGTTCGGGAGGTTACCGAACCCCCGGTAAGTATATGGGCCTTATTGGGCCCAAGTGGGAGGAAGGAGAAGGAGAAGGAGGGGGCGCGCCCCAAGCCCAATCCGACTGGGGAGGGGGCCGCCCCTTTCCTTTCTCCTTCCCCCTCTTCCTTCCTACTACTAGTACCCTTCCTTCCCTCCAACATGTATTAGAAAAGAGGGAAACCTACTTGGAGTAGGTTTCTCCTCCCTATGGCGCCCCCCTTGGGCCGGCCACCTCCTCCCTCCCTCCTTTATATACGGGGTAGGGGGCACCCTAGAACACACAAGTTGATCATTGATCGCCTTAGCCGTGTGCGGTGCCCCTCCACGATATTACACCTCGGTCATATTGTAGCGGTGCTTAGGCGAAGCCTCGCGACAGAGAACATCAAGATCGCCACCACGCCGTCAGGTTGACGGAACTCCCCTCGGCGCCTCTCGGATTGGAGAACGAGGGTGCGCCATCGAGCTGTACGCGTGTCAAGAACTCAGAGGTGCCGAGTAACGGTGCTTGGATCGGTCGGACCGGAGGACGACGACTACTTCCTCTACGCTAAGCGCCAACGCTCGCTTCGGGTTCACGAGGGCACGAGACAACACTCTCCCTCGCTATATCATCACCATGATCTTGCGTAAAGCGTAGGAAATTTTTGAAATTACTACGCTCCCCAACAAAGGGCATCCGAGCCTAGGTTTTATGCGCTGATGTTATATGCACGAGTAGAACACAAGTGAGTTGTGGACGATATAAGTCATACCGCCTACCAGCATGTCATACTTTGGTTCAGCGGTATTGTTGGATGAAGCGCCCGACCGACATTACGCCAGACGCTTACGCGAGACTGGTTTTACCGCCGTGCTTTTGCACACAGTGACTAGCGGTGTCTGCTTTCTCCAACTTTAGTTGAACTGAAAGTGCTACGCCCGTCCTTGTGAAGGTTAAAACAGAGTCTATTTGACAAACTATCGCTGTGGTTTTGATGCGAGGTAAGAACGGTTCTTGCTAAGCCCGTAGCAGCCACGTAAAATTTGCAACAACAAAGTAGAGGACGCCTAACTTGTTTTTGCAGGGCATGTTGTGATGTGATATGGCCAAACGTG
>JAHHZJ010003826.1:0-52645 GCA_021437245.1 Aegilops speltoides | reverse complement strand
CTAGTCGCAGCTCACTTAAGTTGTTGAGCGGACTCAAACAAAGTAAGGGTGCAACTAGTTACGAGTTGGTTCCTCCGCACATGGTTTTCCATACAAAGCACTCGCGCTCAAGGAAGATAACTTAAAAATTTTAAAACTGATTGCTCAAACTTTGGCAACTTAGCTTTTCTGGCTGCTTAAGGCCCAAGAAGCTTAAAACTTTCTTGAATCGACTGCACACACCATTATCTTCTCCTTCCCCGCCAAACTTGTGGGCGAGGGAACCTTCCTTTCTTTGAGAAAGAGAAAGAAGAGAAAATAAAGATATGGAGCCTTACGGCTCGTTATTGCTTACGGGGTAGGCGCTGCACAAAGTGTCGATAACACATGCAAAAAAATAGAAAGCATGAATTGACAAGATGTGCGGAGCACATGAGCTTTACTTATGCACGGGTCTCATACGCTTTGTACAAAGGATTACATGCAACAGCTGCAAGACTTCAGTAAAAGGTGGTTGCGGAACAGTTCTCGCAACCGCGCTTCTACGTAAAACTTACGAAGATGCTCAATGTTCCAGTGAGTTGCTCACCGAATGCCATCTTCGGTCTCAAGCATGACAGCCGCCAGCCTAGTGACTCGCTTTCACCCTAAGGGCCTTCCCACTTCGGCCAACTTGTTGGAATTCTTGGCGACTGAACGCGCCAAAGAACAAGGTCGCTTTCCTCGAGACTTCGCATTAACTTTGCGGGTTATGGTAGCGGCGAAAGCTTGTCGGTATCGAGCAGCTCATACAAAGAGCTCAAGATGGTCCTCCTCAAGGAGAAGCGCGTCATCTTGTCGCAGCCTGCTCTTGCTCAAGCTCATCATAGCGAGCACCGAGGTGACCCGTGATACGAAGTTCCGTGGGGGAGAACCGCCTGCGCCCATAGACTAGAGCGAAGGTGTTCGCCGCTGGCTCGGTTTGGCATCGTCCCGATCGACCAAAGAACCACCGACAGCCTCAATCCAGCTTCTTTCCGAACTTGCGCAGCTTCGTCAAAGTCTCGGTCTTGAGCCCGCACAGCAATTCAGATTTGCCCTCTCCGCTTGACCGCTGTTTCTGATGAGCAATGGCTTAAGCGCACCTTGGCGCCAAGATCTTGGACGATCGCATGAAGGTGCGGCTCGTGAATTGCGTGGTTAGCTGTTTCCGTGATGATCCCGTTAGGGATCCCGGCGGCAAACAATCGACCAAGAACTTGATTGCCGATGTGGCTGTCACCTTCCTCATGCTTCCACTTCCGGCCACTTCGTGAACTTGTCGATTGCAACGCATAAGTAATCAAAGCCCCGACAACTTGGGGAAGGGGCCGAGGATGTCGAGCCCCGTAATCAAAAATGGCCGTGATAAAGGGATCGCCCGGAGAGCTTGAGCTGGTGGTGTATCCGCTGGAATGGAACCGCACGCTTCACACTTGGTTACTTGTGCAAGCAGCATCCCGGAGGGCTGTCGGCCAAAGAAACCTTGCTGTAATGCTTTGCCGCAGTGTTTTGCGCCAATGTGGTGACCACATATGCTCCATGTATCTCCCGCCAACAGCTTTGTCCGCCTTCCCGTGAATACACTTCAATTTCACACCGTTGAGTCTTCTTCTGCATAAAGTGTGTTGTCGACAAACCGGTACATACTTGACTGCCAGGGCTACTCTTTCTGCTTCTTCTTGCTCTTCGGAAGTTCTCTTGTCTCAAGGAAACGGATAATCACCGTGCCATGCCGGAGCTTGCGGGTCGACAACAAGGACTAAAGGCACATTTGTCTGCCGCGGAACATCCGCTTCTACGGCGAGAACCTGCGCTCACCGAGTTGATCGCCTCTCGCAAGCTTGCCGGAGCAAAACTTGTTGGGAGCGCTCGCTTCAACGAACAAACCCTAGGGCTTGCCGAGCAGCATCGCCCTCAAGATCCTTGGTGTTGATCTTGGGACCTTCTTGGCGGCGGCGGGAGCTCGCCACGAAAATAGTCACCAGAAATCAACTTCCTTTCTAGCTTTATCCGTATTGATGGCGTTACGAGACGTTGAGTCGGCTTTGAGCACAAAGATCCTCGGTTCCATTGTAACTTAAGTCGGCGACTTGGACAAAGCCATCGGCAACGTCGTTCGAGCTCTGGAACATGTTCCATCCAGAGGCCGCCAAAATGCTCTCTAACTTTCTCACTTCATCAACGTAAGCTTCCATCAACGGATTCTTGATAATTTTTGTTCACTTGGCGGACGACAAGCCATGAAGTCACCCCGACAATGAGCTTCTTGATCCCAAGGTCCGCCGCGATCCGCAGACCGCAAGCAAACCTTCATACTCTGCGTATTGTTCGTTGCTTGCTCCTTGGGAAAGTGCATCCGACTACGATTTGAGGTGCTCTCCGTGGGTGCAACGAAAGTAGCACGCCAAGACCGGCGCCTTTGCAGCGAGAAGGCACCATCAAAGTACATCAGCCACTCTTGCTTGCTTCCTTGACGGGATGCTCGCTTCTCGAATTTCTTCATCCGTGTTACGCCCACTCTACTATGAATTTCGCCAATGCTCTACTCGATAGTTGAAGTGCTCTCAAACTTGAGGCCAAAGCTTGACAGTCCAAAGGCCCACCGACAATCCCGCCTGCTGCTTCGGATTCGCAGATCCTCTTCGCGGAAAACAAGTGACAACTGTGATCTCATGTGCTTGGAAGTAATGGCGCAGCTTTCTCGAGGCCATGAGAAGGCCGAAAAGCAATTTCTGCACACCAGAGTACCTTGACCTAGCCCCCTTCAAAAGGGAACTTACAAAGTAAACTGGGCGCTGCACCATTCTCTTTTGTATCTCCTCGTGCGCCTGCGCAGATCTATCTTTGTCGGGACCAGAGCTTGTCGGTGAAGCCCCTTGCTTGTCGCTGGATGCATCTGCCATGGTTGCTGGCTCATCATCCGCCTCCCTCTCCGCTACTAACGCAGCACTAACCACTTGATTGGTTGCCGCTATATACAGCAGCAACTTTTCTTGTGCTTAGGTGTGACAAGTGTTGGAGTGGAGGATGTATCTCTTCAAGTCTGCAATGCAGCCTCCGCTTCCGAATCCATTTCATTGACCCGCTTTTTCAATATTTTGAAAACGGCAGGTGCGCCAAGAGAACTCCAGAGATAAACTCTTTGAGAGCAGCCACGCAACCGCAAGTCTTCGACATCCTTGACGTGCTTTGGTGCTTCAATCTGCTCAATGGCCTTGATCTTGTCTGGATTGGCTTCAATTCCCCACGAGATATGAAGAACCCGAGAAGCTTGCCGGAGGGGACTCCAAACACACACTTCTCGGTGTTAAGCTTGAGGTTGATCTTGCGCAGATTTGCAAAGGTTTCGCTAAATCTGAATCAGAAGTTGCCTTGTTCTTGCTCTGACCACTATGTCATCCATGTAGGCTTCACATTTCGTGCATTTGTGGCTCAAAAGCGCCATGGACTACCCTTGCAAATGTTGATACAACATTCTTTAAACCGAAAGGCATCCGTGATGAAATAAAGATGTGCCACATGGAGTGATGAATGCGTCTTCTCCTCATCCTCTTCTCGCCATGAAGATCCTGATGGTATCCACGAGTATGCGCCAAGAAATGAAAGCAAGTCACATCCAGCCGTGGAGTCAACAATCTAGTCAATGCGCCGTAAGGGAAATGGGCCTTTGGGACAAGCTTTATTAACATCGGTAAAGTCGATACAAAGCCTCCATTTCCCGCTTGCCTTGGCGCGCATGCCCATGATTGGCCAACCACGAGGGATGGAGCACCGACAAGGCCCGCTGCTTCCAACTTCTTTGATTTCTTCTGCGATGAATTCTGGCGCCCATCGCTTGTGTCCCGACTCGCTTGACGGGCGCAAGATGAGGACAGACGGCAAGATGGTGCTCGATTACTTTCCGAACACCGGGATGTCGGGGCGGTTGCCACGCAAACACGCCGACGTTAGCCGCGCAGAAAGCAACGAACGCCGCTTCCTATTTAGGGTCGAGAGTGGCACCGATGGTGAAGGTACCACTGTGCCGCCCTCCTGGCGGACACCCTCTTGTCTCTAGCGGAGCTGCCATTGCCTTCTTATGCTTGCCGGTGGAGCTCGATGGTGCGCTCCTCGACAGTGCGCGCAGACCAAGAGGTGCGCTTGCGGAGTGGGCATCGGAACTTTTGCCGTCTTGGTCTTCTTCTCCCCGGAGCTTCAACGGCAAGTGACTTGCGATATGTTGTGGCTGCCGCTTCCGGAAGATCTTGTCGGCGCAGATAAGAGCATCCTTCTTGTCACCAGTGACGAGATGACACTTATCGGGCCGCATCTTCAAAGACGTTGTATGCATAGTGAGAGGCTGCCATGAATTTGGCGCAGTCGCCGACGGCCGAGTATCCCATTGTAAGGCAATGGAAAGTCAGCAACGCCAAAAGTGACCTCTCGGCCCTAAAGTTCAACTCGCTGCCAAATGTCACCGCACAGCGTGATCTTTCCTTCGCTTACTCCTTCCCGGATTGATTCCTTGAATGTGCCGGTCTCTTCGAGCTCATTGTCGAGGATCCGAGTTTCGGAGTACCGCGGAGAGATCAGGTTCAAGCCCGCCCGTCAACTAGCATCTTAGTGACCTTGAGGTTGCGGATAGTTGGTGAAACCAACATCGGCAAGCACCCGACCGCAGCTTATGCGATCGGGTGGCCCTCAATATCAAAGATGATAGGCGTCTTGACCATTTCAGAGGCTTGCGTGACTCGACGGGTGGTTCTCGCCGCATTGACTTCCCGCACCCATCGCTTGAGTTGGCGGTGAAGTATGCGAGAAGCACCGCCAACGCACATGACCTCTATGGCTTTCGAACTCCTGCTCACCGTCTCGCTGCCATCCATATCTTCATCGCCGCCATCGCCTTCGCCCTTGTCGCGCCACGGGAGGTCTATCTCCTTGCCGCGCTTGGCCTTGCCGCGGCGCCCTCCTCGTCCGGACGTTCTTTGTCGGATCCTCCAAGACCTTCTTGGCCTTCTCCTTGTCGCGTCGTCAGATTCTCGCTTTTTGTCGCCGACAAGTCGCTCGACCTTCTTGCGCCTCGAGGTCATGGCCCTTGGTGCGATGGATCTTGCAAGATCGCTTGTTGGTGCCGCCCCGCTTGTCGGCGATCGCCACAGCTTCGCTTCCTTGGTGCCACCTCCGCGTTGCGGACTGCTCAACGACTAGCACATGTTTGCCTTTCTTCTTCCCGTTATTCCGCCACGGTTTTTCTTTGCCGGGCAGCATCCTCGCCGCCGATCCTCCTGCTCCTCAGATTCTCCCGGAGTTTCTCCTTCTCAAAGACGCACACTTGTCGGCCGTGGCATATAGCTCATCGACGCTCGATCTTGCACATCGCCATCTCCTCCCGATCTCGCGGTTTCGCGACGTTTCGATGGAACGCTACCGATGACAAATGCGCAGGTGGACATCCGGATGTTGTGTCTGATACACGGCCGAGTCTCTCGAATGTATTTCTGCAGGGCTCTCCTTCCTTCCGGGCGCAGCGATGAAGGTCGCTTCTTGGCCATGAGGTTTGTACGCTGTGTAAGGCGCCGACAAACTGATGGCATAGGTCTGCCTGTGAGGATATGGAGTTATCCGCAAGTGCATCAGCCAGACCTGACATTGGGCTTGAGCACCACGGGAGTAGTTGGCAAGGATCTTGTTATCCCGCCCAAAGCAGCTTGCACCGTGATGGTGTAGATGCCGAGAACTCCAACGGATGCGACTTGCCGCCGCATTTCTCTCGCACGCCGGCTTGAAATTCTTCGTACGGGCCATCGGACTTGGCGCAGCTCACGAGTGAACGCAGGGCAACCTACCACGACGGCAAGTCGCCTGTTCTCCTGGCGCATGCATGTCGACAGAGGGCCCAGCCTAATGGTCCGATTGACGCCGCCGCTTCTCGACGCCTTTCGATCAGTACGGCGTCTTCTTCTTGTCGTCAGTGAAGAACTTGGCCGATCGCGACGAGCTCGTGGATCCGGCGATGCGGTGGAGTCACCGCCGAGGTGGATCCAGCGAGTCGGCGATCTTGGCCTTCGGTGGAGAGTGCACGGTGGTTGCACCCCACCGGTTTTGTCGCCATCGGCTCGTGCGTGGGCAATCTTGCCGCCGCCGCGCGTACTCTGCTGCCAGGGGGTGTCGCCGTTAAGCGGCGATGGGATTCTGAATGGTGGTCCTCCATTCGCCGATCTTGTCTCGCCGTTGGAGGGTAATCCAGAGCGCTGAGCTCGTGCAAAGCTTCGCTGGAGTGGTGGGTGGCGATGGTTAACGGTGCGAGGAGCGGATATGCTCGGACTTCTAACTATGTTTGAAGGAGCAAGATCCGTCCGGCGATCGAAGTCTTGCTCGTACAAGATGTTGGCGCATGCTAGTCTTGAGCACCCCGAGATCCACCAGCTCGATCTTTGTCCAACGAACGTATGGTACCGTGAGTACCATGACGCTGTCGGTCCCGCGCCTCCCGAGATGGGCGTGGTGCATGTCACGGACGCCAAGGTCTCGCGTAGCCTTGTCCTTGACCCGACAAAGCACCGTGAGCTCCTCGTCGACGCCTCGTTCTTCCGCGGCGTCTACCCCACCACCCGCTTGCTCCGGTGGTGGTGGATCGACGCGACGGGAGCAGCTACCTCAAGCCTTCTTCTTCGGCGGCATGTCGATGAAGAAGATGAAGATCTAGCTCGTGTGAACGTCGGATCAGGTTCACACAGCCTCGACGCCCCCTACCTGGCGCGCCAAAGATGTCGTGGGAAACTGATCCACGGCCACCTATGGGACCGGCGGACCAAGCCCCTTTCGGTTCGGCGGGGGGCGGAGATCGCGCGAAGAGCAAATTGAGGCGAGGCACACGAGCGATTTACCCAGCTTCGGAGCTCTCCGGAGAGATAATACTCCTACTGCTGCATGTCTGAGTGTATTGAGTTCTTGCTCGGGAGCACTGAGTGCTACAATACACTCTAGCTACTAACGAGACCGAGCGTGAGTGTTTTCTGGCTTCAAACCCCCCTCTACGTTGCGCATGGGCCTCCTTTTATATGCTCAAGGGGTCACCGACAGGTGGCAACGTAGACAAGGGCAAAGATGGAAAGGTGTTGCGGTTGGTACAACTACCCGTACAGTGTATCCTACCTAACCCTGACGGCAGGGGACAAAGGCATTAAATGCCCATATGCGTCGCCCAAATAGTGCGTAAAGGACCGCTGTGGACGCCACCGCTGCCACGATGGCAATCTTGTCACCGCCGCTAGCCCTCAAGACACCGGCTGCCTGACCTCTCGCCACTGCGTCTGAAAGGTCCTGTGGCTACACGCTGGTGGATGTGCCGGAGCGCCTTGCACAGAGTGGTAGTTGCATGACAAGCGCCTTACCATGTCGTTGTCTTGTCGCGTCCGGAAGCTTGTCGCTCATCGGGCCTCGCCGGACGCGTGGTAGCGTCAGCGGCAAGTTCCTTGAGATGCCTTGGTTGGCCTTCCCGCAAGCTCCTCTTGCCGGGCCTTGTCTCCTTGGCTTGAATACTTTGTTCTTGAATGGCTCCAAAGGAACCACGGAGGACCTTGGCGGTCACTCCGGCAAGCCTTGCCAGTGGCTGTGTCATGATCGCCGCACAAGTTCGGGATACTAGGGTACCCGTACTCTAGTACACTGACAAATGTTTTCATAAATTATAGATACGTTGGAGACGTATCAGCATCCCCAAGCTTAATTCCTACTCGTCCTCGAGTAGGTAAATGATAAAAGAAAGAATTTATGAAGTGTGAATGCTAGAAGGTGCACAAGTTTGATCAATGATAATTTCAATCACCTTTTCTAGCATGATAATATGTCATAACAGTAGTTCATCTCATAAAACTTCTCACGGTAATGTAACAAGCAATTCACATGTTAAAGCATAGACCATAAACTTTTTGAAAACTAGCAAACTTCATTCTCACCATCAAACAATTGCAATTCATCTTATTTTCAGAATAGCAAACTCCACATACTCAACTATCATATAGCCTTCTACAATTGCTAACACTCATGCAATACTAATGGTTATGGAGTTTCAATCGGACACTGAGAAAGATAGGGGCTTATAGTGTTGCCTCCCAACATATTCACCTTTGGGTGATGTCAACAATAATAGTTCATGCTAACTTACATCCAATTGGATATATATATCAGGATCTTCCCAACACGAGGTGCTTGCCAAAGGATAAAATGAAAAAGGGAAAGGTGAAGATCACCTTGACTCTTGCATAAAGTAAAAGACATAAAGTAAAAGATAGGCCCTTCGCAGAGGGGAGCAGAGGTTGTGATGCGCTTTTAGGGTTGGACACACAAAATCTTAATGCGAAAGAACGTCACTTTATATTGCCCCTTGTATATGGACCTTTATTATGCAGTCTGTCGCTTTTATTGCTTCCATAACAAGATCGTACAAAGCTTATTTTCTCCACACTAATAAGTCATGCATATTTAAAGAGCAATTTTTATTTCTTGCACCGATGACAACTTACTTGAAGGATCTTACTCAATCCATAGGTAGGTATGGTGGACTCTCATGGCAAAACTGGGTTTAATGATAATTGGAAGCACAAGTAGTATCTCTACTTGGTGCAAGGAATTTTGGCTAGCATGAGAGGGAAAGGCAAGCTCAACATGTTTGAATGATCCATGACAATATACTTTAACTGAGATGTCGGAAAACATAAACCATTACGCTGTCTTTCTTGTCCAACATCAACTCTTTAGCATGTCATACTTAATGAGTGCTCCCAATTATAAAAGATGTCTAGGATAGTATATTTATATGTGGAATCTCTCTTCCTTCAATATTCTTTCATGAATTGTTCAAATGACCAATACAATGCTTGCTAAACTTCAATAAATTCACAACCTCTACTTCTTAGATGTGAAGTCATAACTCCCCATGGGATAAGCAAATGAGACATATATAATTTCAGATTTACGACAATCAACTCATTCAACCATTTACTCATAGGATATAAGCGAAGCACACGAGTAAATGACAAACTACCCCAAAAAGATATAAGTGAAGATCAATGAGTAGCTACATAATTATGCAACTATGCGAAGACTCTCTCTCATTAAAGAATTTCAGATCTTGGTATTATATTCAAACACCAAGCAAAGCAAGATAAAATGACATTGCAAGGATAGCACAACTCATGTGAAGAAGCAAAAACTTAGGCTCAACCGATACTAACCGATAGTTGTTGAAGAAGAAAGGTGGGATGCCTACCGGGGCATCCCCAAGCTTAGATGCTTGAGACTTCTTGGAATATCATCTTGGGGTGCCTTGGGCATCCCCAAGCTTGAACTTTTGTGTCTCCTTAATTCCTCTCATATCATGGTTTCCCTTTTTATTAAAAGCTTCATCCACAACAAACTCAACAAGAACTCGTGAGATAGGTTAGTATAAACCAATGCAAAACCTTATCATTTTCTACTGTAACAAATCACTAAAATTGTTATTCAACATTGCATACTAAATATCTCTGCATATTTAATACTCCCATCCTCAAATAGAATCATTAAACAAGCAAACATATGCAAACAATGCAAACATAACAGCAATCTGTCAAAACAGTATAGTCTGTAAAGAATGCAAGAGTATCAATACTTCCCTAACTCCAAAAATTATTAAATAGAATTCCCACTGTAGTAAATTTGTCAGAGCTTATTATGCAAAAGGTTTCATCATTATATCATTCTCTGACTTTTCTAGGGAATTTTAGCAACAGCGGTAAACTTCCTGTTTTCAAACAGCAACATGTATACTAGCGAAATAAGCATGGCAAAGGCTATCCTTGACATTTTTATTGAAAATAAAGATGCAAAAAATTATTATAAATAACAGCAAGCAAATACTAACAAAATAAAATGATGCTCCAAGCAAAACACATATCATGTGGTGGATAAAAATATAGCTCCAAGTAAAGTTACCGATAGACGAAGACGAAAGAGGGGATGTCTTCCGGGGCATCCCCAAGCTTAGGCTCTTGGCTATTCTTGAATATCTTGGGGTGCCATGGGCATCCCCAAGATTAGGCTCTTTCCACTCCTTATTCCATAGTCCATCAAAGCTTTACCCAAAACTTGAAAACTCCACAACACAAAACTCAACAGAAAACTCGTAAGCTCCGTTAGTATAAGAAAATAAAACCACCACTTAGGTACTGTAATAAACTCATTCTAAATTCATATTGATGTAATATCTACTGTATTCCAACTTATCTATGGTTCATACTACTTAATACTACCCATAGATTCATCAAAATAAGCAAACAACACATAGAAAACAGAATCTATCAAAAACAGAACATTCTGTAGTAATCTGTATCAAACATATACTTCTGCAACTCCAACAATCCTACCAAATTAGGAAGACCTAAGAAATTGGTTTACCAATCCGCAGAAAGACGAATCGGAACAGAATCACATTACTGTGAATTAACAAAACTAATGTACTGGGTGCAAAAGTTTCTAATTCTCAGCAGGATCAATACAACTATCACCGTAAGCTTTCCTAAAGGTCTTACTTTGCACTTTATTGAAACAAAAGCTATAAAACATGATTACTACAGTAGCATAATAATGTGAACACACAAAAACAGTAAGGATAAATATTGGGTTGTCTCCCAACAAGCGCTTTTCTTTAATGCCGTCTAGCTAGGCCTGATGATGGCAATGATGCTCACAAAAAAGATAAGAATTGAAACATAACGGGAGCATCATGAAGCATATGACTAGCACATTTAAGCCTAACCCACTTCCTATGAATAGGGATTTTGTGAGCAAACAACTTATGGGAACAATAATCAACAAGCATAGGAAGGTAAAACAAGCATAGCTTCAAGATTTTCAACACATAGAGAGGAAACTTGACATTATTGCAATTCCTACAAGCATATATTCCTCCCTCATAATAATTTTCAGTAGCATCATGAATGAATTCAACAATATAACCAGCACCTAAAGCATTATTTTCATGATCTACAAGCATAGAGAATTTACTACTCTCCATGTAAGAAAATTTCTTCTCATGAATAGTAGTGGGAGCAAACTCAACAAAATAATTATCATGTCAGGCATAATCCAATTGAAAACTAAAATCATGATGACAAATTTCATGGTTATCATTATTCTTAATAGCATAGAAGTCATCACAATAATCATCATAGATAGCAACTTTGTTCTCATAGTCAATTGGAATCTCTTCCAAAATAGTGGAATCATCACTAAATAAAGTTGGCACTCTTCCAAATCCACTTTCATATTCATCACAATAAAATTCAACATCCTCCAAAATAGTGGGATCACTACTTACTAAAGATGACACTCTTCCAAACCCACTTTCATCAATATAATCATCATAAATAGGAGGCATGCTATCAACATAATAAATATTCTCATCAAAACTTGGGGGACTAAACATATCATATTCATCAAACATAGCTTCCCCAAGCTTGTGGCTTTGCATATTATTAGCATCATGGGTATTCAAAGAATTCATACTAACAACATTGCAATCATGCTCATCATTCAAAGGTTTAGTATCAAACATTCTATAAATTTCTTCTTCTAGCAGTTGAGCACAATTTTCATTTTCATCATACTCACGAAAGATATTAAAAAGACGAAGCGTATGAGACAAACTTAACTCCATTTTTTTTGTAGTTTTCTTTTATAAACTAAACTAGTGATAAAACAAGAAACAAAAAGATTCGATTGCAATATCTAAAGATATACCTTCAAGCACTCACCTCCCCGGCAACGGCGCCAAAAAAGAGCTTGATGTCTACTACACAACCTTCTTCTTGTAGACGTTGTTGGGCCTGCAAGTGCACAGGTTTGTAGGACAGTAGCAAATTTCCCTCAAGTGGATGACCTAAGGTTTATCAATCCATGGGAGGCGTAGGATGAAGATGGTCTCTCTCAAACAACCCTGCAACCAAATAACAAAGAGTCTCTTGTGTCCCCAACACACCCAATACAATGGTAAATTGTATAGGTGCACTAGTTCGGCGAAGAGATGGTGATACAAGTGCAATATGGATGGTAGATAAAGGTATTTGTAATCTGAAAATATAAAAACAGCAAGGTAAATAATGATAAAGGTGAGCGTAAACGGTATTGCAATGGTAGGAAACAAGGCATAGGGTTCATACTTTCACTAGTGAAAGTTCTCTCAACAATAATAACATAGATAGATCATATAACAATCCCTCAACATGCAACAGAGAGTCACTCCAAAGCCACTAATAGCGGAGAACAAACGTAGAGATTATGGTAGGGTACGAAACCACCTCAAAGTTATTCTTTCTGTTCTATCTATTCAAGAGTTCATAGTAAAATAACATGAAGCTATTCTTTCCGCTCAATCCATCATAGAGTTCATACTAGAATAACACCTTAAGACACAAATCGACAAAAACCTTAATGTCACCTAGATACTCCATTGTCACCTCAAGCATCCGTGGGCATGATTATACGATATGCGTCACACAATCTCAGATTCATCCAACCAACACAAAGTAATTCAAAGAGTGCCCCAAAGTTTCTACCGGAGAGTCAAGAAAACGTGTGCCAACCCCTATGCATAGGTTCATGGGCGGAACCCGCAAGTTGGCCACCAAAACATACATCAAGTGGCACGTGATATCCCGTTGTCACCACAGATAAACACGGCAAGACATACATCAAGTGTTCTCAAATCAAAGACTCAATCTGATAAGATAACTTCAAGAGGGAAACTCAATTCATCACAAGAGAGTAGAGATACATCAAGATCGTGCCATAGAGAGAACACGAGAGAGAGAGATCAAACACATAGCTACTGGTACATACCCTCAGCCCCGAGGGTGAACTACTCCCACCTTGTCATAGATAGCGCCGGGATGATGAAGACGACCACCGGTGATGGGTTCCCGCTCCGGCAGTGTGCTGGAACAGACTCCCGAGAGGTTTTTGTTGGCTAAAGAGGCTTGCGGTGGCGGAACTCCCGATCTATCTTCTCCGTGGATGTTTTTAGGGTACGTGGGACTATATAGGTGAAAGAAGTCGGTCGGGGGGGTGCTCAAGGGGCCCACGAGAGGGTAGGGCACGCCCAGGTGGGTGGGGGCGCCTCCCTATCTCGTGGCCTCCTCGAGGATCTTCTGACGTGAACTCCAAGTCTCCCGGATCATATTCTTCCTAAAAATCACGCTCCCGAAGGTTTCATTCCGTTTGGACTCCGTTTGATATTCCTTTTCTTCGAAATACTGAAACAAGCAATAAAACAACAATATGGGCTGGGCCTCCGGTTAATAGGTTAGTCCCAAAAGTAATATAAAAGTGTATAGTAAAGCCCATAATCATTCAAAACAGATAATAAAATAGCATGAATTTTTCATAAATTATAGATACGTTGGAGACATATCAGACACCACCGTTTGCGATTATTGCATCGCACACAATTTCTCGAAGATTCTCTGATTGTAGTGTTGCGTTAGCAGCATCCTGCAGTAGTGGTGCTCCTGCAGCAGGCGACCTATGGTGCATAAGGCAGCAGCCGGGTGAGACCTCGCACAAGTACATACAACGCTTCACGAACATTCGCCTCAAGATCCCAAAGGTGTCGAACGAGGAATATCATTTCAGCGTTCTTTGATTGCGTCCGGGACATCAAGATGAAGGATGAGCACGCCATACACAAGGACCTGTGTTCGGCTCTGGAGATGTTCAACATGGCAACAAGGTGCGCGAGGGCAGAGGAAGGTCGCCTCTCCCTCCTAGAGCTTCCGGAGGTCGATCTGAAGACAAGAAGGCCAAGGCTAAGGAAGTAAAGCATAAGGGTCGTGTCGTGCTGGTCGCGGAGCCCGAGATGAAGCGCAGTCGTGACCACGATGAGCCTCCCAGGGGCAGCCACCCGTTCTACGTCTTCCACAACGTCCACAGCCACAACACCAATGACTGCCAGGAGCTCAGGGCAATCCGCTATAGGTGCCTTTGCCGCCGCCCCAAGCGTAGCGACCGCGGCTACGACCGCGAAGGAGGCTGCGGTGGACGACGCTGGGACAACCGCGACCCCCGCCAGGACTGGCATGATCAGCTCGTGAGGACGACTGGCAGGGCCAGCCTCATGATGGCCCCTGGCGGGAGCAGCCTCGTGAGGACTGTCCTTAGGGCAATGCCGGCCTTCCTCCGCTGCCGCCACCGCCAAGGAGAAATGACGACAACCGCCAAGATGATGGGGCTGGGGGCTTCCAAGAGCCTCGTGCGATCACCTAGATCCTGTGTGGTGCTCAAGCCCCCGCCTCTCATTGCATCTTCAAGAAGTTAGCTCGTGAGGTGAACGCGGCCCTCCCCAAGCTTGAGGCGCCGCGTCCCCTTAGGTGGTCCAAGCACACCATCACCTTTGACTCCATGGACCAACTCAAGTGCTCAGCTGCTGCTGGCACGCTCCCGATGCTCTAAACGTCAACCATCAGCAACGTCCTCGTCACCAAAACCCTCATCGATGGCGGTGTGGGGCTCAACGTTCTTTCCATCGAGATGTTTGAAACACTGCAAGTGCCCTACGACCAACTTCTGCCTACCAAGCCTTTCTCAGGGGTGACCGATGGCTCCACCATTCCCATAGCACATATTCACCTCCCTGTCACCTTCGACAAGCGCGACCACTAACACACCGAGCTTATTGACTTTGACGTCGCCCACATCCGCCTCTTGTACAATGCCATCCTCGGGTATCGGGCCCTTGCCAAGTCATGGCAGCAACTCACCACGGCTACAATGTCCTCAAGATGCCAGGAAGCGGCGGTATCATTATGGTCGCCTGCGAGGAGAAGGATGCAGTGTGATCCCTCGAGCGTGCCTACCAGGGTGTAGTGGTCGAGAACTCTGATGACGTGGGCACCATCCAACTTCATGAGGCCATCCCCAAGAAGAAGAAGAAGCTCCTCCTCAAGGGCCGTCAGGAGGCTGAGGCGCATGCCGACCGTGCCTCGGGCCCTGCACCCACTGCCGGGACGCCTTTCCCTCTCGCATAGAAAGGCGCGCCCGGTGCCCCTCTTAGGTCGGGCACGAGGGCTCTCATTTGGAGGGCCTCTGACCTGACCAGCGTTACGAGGGAGGCGTTCGGGCACCACATGGAGGCATGCTTCAACGGGCGCCTCCATGAGCAAGGAGCAAGGCGCGAGGGGCCAGGCACTCAGGAGTTCATCACCAAGGCAATCGAGGAGCTTCAGGAGGCGCAAGCCATGCATGGCGAGCGTCGCCCTGCACCATCTAGTGCAGCCTCCATCCCTAACACTGGCGGCGAGCTGCACCTCTGCGTCAACATCACAGGCCTCAACGAGGCTGCTTCGTAGGGCCTATTCTGGTTGTCCCGTGTCGGCCGAAGTGGGGGCTACCCTTGCAGCTACGTCCGCATGCCATTTGGCCTGCTGAACGTGGCCGCCTCGTACCAATGCCTCATGCATGGAGTCTTGGCGGCCCACGAGGAAAGGCGCCATTCGGTCCTGGCAGAGGAGCTATTGGACCCTCATGATCTCTCCAGGCCTCCAGAGCCTCCAAGGCCTCAGGAGCCAGCCGGCTCGTGAGGAGTGATCTCTGCAGCATGCGTCTTCAGCTACTCCAACACTTATACAATGGTGGTGCCAGATGACTATTTGGTTTGTTCAGTTGAGGGTGCCCCTTGGGCTGCATTATCCTCAAGTTGTTAGGGCCTGTGCCCTCCAGCTGTGTCATTTTCATTCATGTACTCCGGACCCGTTATGCATGCTCAAGTTATTATGGTTGTTAGCGTCACGCATGTCTACCCACCA
Source organism: Aegilops speltoides (assembly GCA_021437245.1). Lineage (NCBI taxonomy): Eukaryota > Viridiplantae > Streptophyta > Magnoliopsida > Poales > Poaceae > Aegilops > Aegilops speltoides. Next base: position 36,824 of record JAHHZJ010003826.1, on the reverse strand, counting down.
ACTATGGAGCTGCATTCCGCGATCCCCACACGTTACTAAACCGCTTCTCGCTCGTCCAACAAGGGGGGCAATAGTAGCGTAAGTATTTCCCTCAGTTTTTGAGAACCAAGGTATCAATCCAGTAGGAGGCTCCTCAAAAGTCCCACGCACCTACACAAACAAATCGAGAACTCTCAACCAACGTATTAAAGGGGTTGTCAATCCCTTCACGGCCACTTGCGAAAGTGAGATCTAATAAAGATAGTATGATAAGATAGATATATTTTTGGTATTTTATAATATAGATGCAAAAATAAAGATGCAAATAAAAGTAGATTTAAAGCAAATATGACAAGAGATAGACCCGGGGGCCATAGGTTTCACTAATGGCTTCTCTCAAGATAGCACAAGTATTACGGTGGGTGAACAAATTACTGTCGAGCAATTGATAGAAAAGCGCATAGTTATGAGATTATCTAGGCATGATCATGTATATAGGCATCACGTCCATAACAAGTAGACCGACTCCTGCCTGCATCTACTACTATTACTCCACACATCGACCGACTCCTGCCTGCATCTAGTGTATTAAGTTCATAAGAACAGAGTAACACATTAAGCAAGATGACATGATGTAGAAGGATAACCTCAAGCAATATGATATAAACCCCATCTTGTTATCCTCGATGGCAACAATACAATACGTGCCTTGCAACACTTTCTGTCACTAGGTAAGGACACCGCAAGATTGAACCCAAAGCTAAGCACTTCTCCCATGGCAAGAAAGATCAATCTAGTAGGCCAAACCAAACTGATAATTCGAAGAGACTTGCAAAGATAACTCAATCATACATAAAAGAATTCAGAGAAGATTCAAATATTATTCATAGATAAACTTGATCATAAACCCACAATTCATCGGATCTCGACAAACACACCGCAAAAAAGAGTTTACATCGAATAGATCTCCACAAGAGAGGGGAGAACATTGTATTGAGATAAAAAAGAGAGAAGAAGCCATCTAGCTAATAACTATGGACCCGTGGAGTCTGTGGTAAACTACTCACAACTCATCGGAGGGCAAGGATGTTGATGTAGAAGCCCTCCATGGTCGATTCCCCCCCAAGCAGAGTGCCGCGAAGGCTCCAAGATGAGATCTCATGGATCTGAGAAGGTTATGGTAGTGGAAATTGTGTTTCGTGGTGCCCCTGGATGTTTTCGGGGTACATAGGTATATATAGGAGGAAGAAGTACGTCGGTGGCTGCCCGAGGGGCCCACAAGACAGGGGGCGCGCCCTACAGGGGGGAGGCGACCTCCTATCTCGTGGGAGCCTCGGCTGCTTCTTGACTTGCACTCCAAGTCCTCTGGATCACGTTCGCTCCAAAAATCACGCTCCCGAAGGTTTCATTCCGTTTGGACTCCGTTTGATATTCCTTTTCTTCAAAATACTAAAATAGGCAAAAAAAAAGAATATGGGCCCTCCAGTTAGTATGTTAGTCCCAAAAATGATATAAATGTGTAAAATAAAGCCCATAAACATCCAAAAGGGGTAATATAATAGCATGGAACAATCAAAAATTATAGATACGTTGGAGACGTATCAGTGAGCGGCGGGGCTCGCGGGCAGGAGACCGACGAGCAGGTGGCTGGGTGGAGAGCTGTTGGCACAGGTCTGCCTCGCAGCACAGCCCGTCCAGGGAGGTGCGGGGCGGGGCGCATCCCGACACTCGTCGCGGCCACGCTTGGGCCGGCCGGCGTCACACCCCAGTCACGGGGCGTGGCCACTGGGGGCGGAGGGTGGGGGGCAGCGCCGGTGCCAGAGATGGGGAGGCGGCGTCGAGCGTGAGGGGAGTCAGGGTAGAGTCCGGACGACACGATGAGGAAGCAGGAGAACAGAGCGGCTCGATCAGGAACCTTAGGGGCGACCAGATGATTGGCCTTGGTGGGCCCGCAGCCACGGAGGGTCACGGCCCAACACTGCTCCGGCCCACACCGGACCAAGTGGGCCGGCCCAAGGGGAGGCAGGAGAGGTGTGCGGTCCAGCCCCGTCGTCCCGACCGAGCGGGGCAGCATGGTTCCTCCCAGCGCTGCCGCCGGCGCGAGGGGCGGGGGAGGGCAGGGAGGACGCGGACGAACCAGGCCACAGGGAGGGTAGGGCGAACAAGAAGCCGGGGCGCCGAGGGCGGAGACGAAGGGATGAAATGACGATCGACGGGACATGACCGAGGCAACCGTCGGCCACGACAAAGCCGATGCTACGACCGGACCCAACACTACTAGGGAAAACCCTATATACAGAATCTTAGCAGCAGCGCGGCTCAAAAATGAGCGCTGCTGCTAATTAGCAGTAGCGCGGGTGTGGAAAACGTGCTACTGACAAGTGTTTAGCAGTAGCGCGCTCGGTGTAACCCGCGCTGGTACAAATACCGACCGACAGTGCCCACCAAACTCCATTTAGCAGTAGCGCGGTGCCGCGAGCCGCGCTACTGCTATAGCTGTAGTAGTAGCGTAGTTTTTCTGAGGTCGCTGCTGCTAATTTTCAAATTGGGCACACTTTTGGTCCCAGTTAGCAGTAGCGCTTGTGCTGAAAGCGCGCTGCTGCTACTTTCTTAGCAGCAGCGCGTTTTACATCCCACGCTACTGCTAATCCGCACCAACCCACCACCTTTTCCCCACCCGTCCTCCCCCTCCCCCTCCTCTCTTCCCTTACCCCTACCTCCCACATCCTCCCACTCTCACTCTTCTTCTTGCTCAGTACTTCTCCCCCATTACTCTCCCTCTTCTACCTACCTTTCTCTCTCTTCATTACTCCTACCTAACTACACCACCTCCATTAATGCATCTCCTTTCTCTTTTTCCTTCCCCCTCCACTAGTTGAAATTGTCTCCTCCCAAATTAGGTAGCTAGGCTGATGTAACATTTTGTTAAGTGACCTATTTGCCCCCTAACTAGATCTATCTTTGTCAAGAACAGCTTTGTGCACCTTTGATCTCCCTACATCATCATCTCCACCGTGTGCTCGATCTCGAGATAGAGGTGATTAAAATTTCATGCTTGTGCAAAATGGAAATATGTTTATGTGTGTGTGTCGCATGAGTTGACGCCAAATTGTGCTTTTGAGTTGCCTATGTTTTGCCGAAATATCGATTTATTTCCGTTTGGCGAATTCCAGGCAAACTCTAGATCTATATATGTCAGGCAAACTCTAGATCTATATATGTCCTATTTTTAAGGAAGGTCATGCTGAATTTTTGTATGACTTTGATGCATGCACGCATTTTTATAATCAATTTGTTTATTATTACTATGCAGAGTTGACGATGGTCAGTGGAAAGATGGTGGGCAGGTGGTTGCGGTCGGCGGTGCAGAACATGAAAGAAAATAACCGGACAGAGGTTTTATGTCCGTGTCGAAAATGCAAAGGAATAGTTTGACTCGACCCCCATGGCGATGGTCGTGTCGAAGCGCACCTGCTCCTGACTGGCTTCATGGATGGATGTACTCGGTGGATAATTTAAGATGAGGATGACGATGTTCAGGATGCCGACGGGGCATGCAATGATGACACTGGGCAAGACGAAGAGATGATCGATAATGGCGGCGGGGAAGAGGCCGTACATGGCGGCGGAGAAGGGGCCGGACATGGCGGAGGAGAGAATGACATGGACTCCATGCAACAGAGTTCGTCGGTACTAAGTTCAATCGTGCGGGACCCTCATGTTCAAGCATTGCTTCGCAAGGAGACGAGTACTGAGAGAGGTGCTTCTAGAGAGGAGGCTAAGCTGGAGCAATTGGTGGTAGACTCGAACACTCCATTGTATGATGGTTGCAATCCTGAGGTGACCCGCTTGAGTTTCACACTCCAACTCCTGAAGACGAAGGCTAAAAACAAATGGACCGACACTAGCCTCGATGAGCATCTCAAGTACCTAGAGGATGTTCTTCCCGCGGGTAATCTGTGTCCTACTAGTGTTGATGAGGCCAAGAAGATCGTGTGCCCTCTTGATCTGCCACACGTTAGATACCATGCATGCATCAAAGATTGCATAATTTATCAGAAGTAGCACGCGGAAAAAACAAGCTGTCTGGTGTGCAATGCTTCTCGATATAAGAAGGCCGGGAAGAAATGTCCCCAGAAAGTTGTATGCTACTTACCGATCACTCCCCGTCTCCAGAGGTATTTTGTAGATCCCAAGGAAGCAAAGCTAATGCGCTGGCATGCGGAGAGGAAGAAGCCCGACGATGGAGATGATCCGAAGCTGAGACACGTCAAGGATGGAAGCCAGTGGAGAGCGTTGAACAGCTTCTATCGGTATTTTGAATGTGATGCAAGGAACATCATGCTCGGCGCGTGTATCGATGGCATGAATCCGTTTGGCAACCAGAACACCAACCATAGCACGTGGCCCGTGTTTGTATGGATGTACAACCTCCCCCCTGGTTGTGCATAAAATCCAAGTACATTCACATGAGCATGCTTATTCAAGGGCCGAAACAACCAGGAAATAATATTAATTTGTATCTGGGGCTACTTCAAGAGGAGTTAGACATGTTATGGAAAACACCGGCCAAGACATGGGACGCCAGCAAAGGAGAGTATTTCAACATGAGAGCTGCGCTGATCACGATAGTCCAGGACTATCTCGGTCACGGATATGTGGCAGGCCAGGTGTGCCATGGATATTGCGGATGCACGGGTTGCATGGATGATACAACGTCTGAGCAGCTAACTTCAAGGAAAGATGGCGGGTCTGGGAAAATCTTGTACATGGGGCATCGAAGATGGCTCGAACAGGACGACCCGTGGAGAAACCGTGGAGATCTATTCAATGGTCATGCTTGAGCATCGATGACCTCCACGTAAGCGGAGCGGTGCCAAATCGATGAGCTGTTGAAAACTGGAAGGAGTGCCCCCGCTGGGAAAGACGATGAGAAAGGCGCCGAGCCGCTGCTGAAGGTATGGAAGACGAGGTCTGTGTTCTGGGACTTGGAGTACTGGCACAAACTCGATACACCTCATTGCCTTGATCAAATGCATATCTGTAAGAGTGTCCTTAAGAGCTTGCTCGCAACACTGATGAACATGCCGGATAAGACCAAGGATGGGCCAAAGACAAGAAAAGACTTGCAAGATTTGAAAATCAGGGAAGATCTGCACATGCCACCCCGTAAAATGTCAGACGAGACAGAGACGGAGACAGAGGCACGGTTGAAGAAGGGCAAGAAATTAAAGAAAGAGGATTGTTGCCCCCCTTCTTGCTACACCTTAAGTCAGGCTGAGATCGATCAATTCTTTAAGTGCCTTACCGGAGTCAAAGTTAGTTCCGGTTACTGTGGCAAGATAAGCAGATATTTGGACATGGACAAGAAAAGGTTCAGTGGGATGAAGTCCCATGACTGTCATGTGATGATGACGCAGATACTATCTGTTGCCCTTAAAGGGATAATGGACAAGCACGTCCGTGACACGCTTATTGGTCTCTGCAACTTTTTCGATGCCATCTCTCGAAAGTCGATCAGTGTGAATCAGCTCCGAAGGCTATAGGAAGAGATCGTTGTGATACTGAATGAGCTTGAGATGTACTTCCCGCCCGCGTTCTTTGACGTGATGGTGCATCAATGTGTCCATATTGTGGATGACATAATAGACCTGGGGCCGTCATTCCTGCACAACATGATGCCATTTGAGAGGATGAATGGGATCATCAAAGGATTCGTTCGTAACATGTCCCGTCCGGATGGAAGCGTCGACCATGGCTATGTGACAGAAGAGTGCATCTCTTTCTATGAGAATTTTCTATATGGCTCAGACCAGCCGCCTCGTGTTAGTGTTGGTTTGCCCGTTAACAAGCACGATGGGAGGCTCGAAGGAGAAGGTCACTGCAATGGTCGCAGGGAACTACACGTGGCATACTCAGATCGACACAGCGACTTTGACAGAGCAAACTTTGTAGTGCTACAACACCTAGACGAGGTAGATCCTTTTGTGGCACTGCGGAAAGAAATTATTGCAAAGAAGTATCGTGACCGGGGGGTATGCAGGACGGACGCCGAAGTTACTAGAGAGCACAACTCCACTTTCCTACATTGGTTCAAAGAGCATATTATTGCTAATCCCCCGGAGGAGGGCTCTAAGGACGGATTGCTCATATACGCCTTAGCACAAGGCCCCTCGCCCAACCTCGTAACCTATCAGGCATATGATATCAACGGATACACGTTCTACACGGAGGCCAAAGATATGGACAGCGATGATCAGAACTTAGGGGTGACAATGGAATGCATGACCGCAGCAGCATAACGCAAAATCGAACGATTTTATGGAAGGGTCGAGGAGATCTGGGAGCTTGACTACTCTGGACTGCAGAACATGACGATGTTCCGTGTCAGATGGGCTAAGAATGTCAAAAGAGAAAACCGGATTTTCACTACCATGACTATACCCGACGCCAAGAGCGCTACCGTGAACGCTATCGCAAAAAACGAGCCATGGGTACACGCTAAGCACGTGACACAATGATTCTTCATAACCGACCCACGCAATCCCAGTTGTGTTGTCGTGAGGAGAGGCAAAAGGAACATCATTGGAATGGATGGAGTCGCCAACGAGGAAGACTATGATCAGTACGGCAACCCAATGAGGGAAGATGACGATGATGATGAAGTATACGTCAAAAGAAGAATCAATACTACATTACCTAAGAAAACTCGTACTCCATGGAAAAGGTTAAGTCACAATGAGGGAGTCAATTATTCTTCGACGAACAAGAAGGGAAAGAAGCTGACTCAAAAACGAAAACATCAATGCTGAGGAACCGTATGTTATCGGTCAAGTGATATAATATATATATATGTTCCTATTTTGTATACACACTTAGCCATTACTATGTATGGGTCCAATGATGCAATATATATGTTCCTATTTTGTATACATATTTAACCGTCAAATGATGCAATATATATCGCCTTCCCTCCGTTCATTGCTCTCGGGAAATAAAAGTGGGAGAAAATAAAGGAAAAGAAAAAGGAAAACTGGCAGTAGAGATTTCCTTATAAAACCGCTACAGTCAAGCTAGCAGTAGCGATTTCCTTATAAAACTGCTATAGCTAGTTAAGGTAGTAGCAGCGCGTTTGGTCTAAACCGCTACAGCTAGTGAAGGTAGTAGTAGCGCGTTTTGTCTAAACGCGCTACTGCTACGTCCACTTAACCCAAAATTCTCACTCTCCCTGCTTCATCCTGCCTCTTCCACCCAAATCCCCACTCTCTCTCCACTGTCAGACTTGCCATCACTCGGCGCGCCTCGACCTCGGTGCTCGCCTCGATCTGCCTCGCCTCGACCCCAGCGCTTGCCCCGACCTGCCTCACCCCGACCCTGCGCCGCCTCAACCCGTCAGCCCTCGCCTCCCTCCTCTGCTTCCTCCCCTCCCAACCTCGGCCATCGTCAGGCCTGCCTCCTCACCCCTGCACCCTCGATAAACCCCCCCTCTCTCTCTGCTAGCTAGGGTTCTTTGGTTAATTTACTTAGGTTTTAGTTAGGGCAGTTGGTTAGTTAGGTTATCTATTTAGTTATGAATTTAGATAGGTTTTAAAATAGGACAGAAATTTAGGGTTAAGCAATTGTAGTTAAAAGAAAAAGCATCATTTAAGCAATTGTCCAAATCAACATCCCTTTTTAAAGCAAATTTAGGTAGGCTGAATTTATATGCAAATTTGAACTGGACATGTGATATGTGGATATGTCATGTTTTGGACATGTCATGTTTGGAATTTGAACATGTCATTTGGACATGTGATGTTTTGGTTCAATTTTGGTAAATGATCCAAGTGGCCTATGTTACGCCGGAATGCTGATTCATTTCCGTTCCGGTGAATTTCAGGCGCTCGATATGTCCATTTTTGAGCAAAGGTCATGCCGAAATTTGCCGTGAATTTTGGCATGATTTGTGCTACATAGTTGGCATATCGAGTGCTGGCACATAGATTTATTTTTTATGGCATTTCTCATTTATTCATACTTTTAGAAATAAACAAGGACACTTAATCATAGGAAACATGTCAAACAACGAAGAAACTGGGCCTTCAGACCAAGATGCAGACGAGATGGATTATGATGGTGAACAAAGGTACCTCGACTATTTGACTACTAAGCAAGGTTTGCAGGTCGGCCTCGATGATGGTACTGACACCGACATTGACACCGGCGGCGCCGGCACCGATGGCGGTGCCGAGACCGACGGGGAAGATACAGGCGGGGAAGGTACCGGCGCCGATGCCGCTACCGAAAAGAGGAAGCATAAGAAGCAGAGGATACGAAAACCTAACGAACTAGGGATTGGACGACTTGTGATCACAAAGATGGCACCTGGCAAGTTTGAGCCATTAGAGCCGGAAGAACCTCGCAAGTGCTATGGGAACCAAGTAGGATGCATCCTCACGGAATGCACGAGCATCAACGATTTATGACTTAAGGAGTAAAGAACATTTGACGCAGTTGCTCCTAACGGTTGCACAAGAGATTCAAGTTCCCGACCGATGATAACATAGAACAACCGTGGATGATCCAAGATGAAAAGATTAACAATCACGCCATGGGCATGTTCAGCAATGATTTGGCCTCCGGAAAGGGAGGGTGAAACGAGCTATTGAGGCCGAGGAACCCCTATCCAAGATCCCGGAGGAAAATCCGACACTTATGGAAGAGGAGTTCGAAAGTTCAAGGACACTTGCGCTCTCGAGGCAGCCAAGGCTAAGGTTGCGAAATTCAAGAGCCTTCAAAAAGGAACACGGGAAGCATCGCCGGAAGCCGTGGCTACCTTGGTAAAAGGCCCATATGGGTAAGGAGGACGCGAACGAAGCCGCGAGTCTCCTGCACCCTTCGCGAAGTTCACCAACCCCTTGGAGGTGACTTCATCAGGCCCGCTACAAGTGGGACAAGGAGAAAAGGTTTTTACACGGACCAGATCACGAGGAAATTGATTAGACTACTAGAGAAGCATCACCAGATTGCAGCCAAAGCCTTATCTCGATGAGGCCCAAGTGGGACACCCTCTCAACCGGACCTTGAACAAACTTAAGGGACTCCCTTTGGGTCACGGCCGCAATATGGTCGTGGTGCATGGCGCCGAGACGGCACCACGGAAGGTGTTTTACAACGAGGGCCCCGAGGCCAAGAAGCGTAAAAAGAAGTTTAGTCAGCAGACATCGACGCTGGGTGAAGCTTGTGGTCGAGAAAAAGCAGCCGAGGACGCGAAAAAACAGCCGAGGAGAAAAATGAGTTGCTACAAAGAAAAGTCAATGCAGATGTAATCGCCGCAGTAAACGATTTTGCTACTAACTTGGTTCCAGCTATCATCAACTGGACGAAGGAAAATCCAGACAAGATGGTACATGATTTCCCGATGCCCAGTTTTGTCGGGAGCAACTCCATGAACAATAACAACACCGCACCATCACTTGCTCACGCAACCGGGCCTCCTCTCGCGGTCGCTCCCGCTCATGGCAGCCCGTCCTCAGTCTCTGGCAGGCTAGGCGGGCCTTCGTCTTTGGCTGAGCTCTACGTCGTCACGGTAATTACATGTCGCACCAACATATATATATATAGAATATTCCATTTTCGTTGCCTTTTGGATGTTTTACGCCACAGACATATGTGTTTGTAGGGCGAAGAAACCCCGTGCACCATACTCTACTTGATAAAAGGCCAAAAGGTCGACGTGGGAAAGGGGATGATATTGAACCCCTTGAAACCCACGTTCCACAACCAGCCGATCCCCGCAGGGCACTTCAGGGTTAGCTTGTCCAGTGTGAAAATGGGGCACGAGGCGTTGCCTCCTCCAGTATAGCATGTGGGAGAGGGCGACGAGACCCCGCTGCGGATTGGAAGCTGCAAGGGTTGGGTGCTGCTATGGCTGAAGAATCTTATTCGTCTGGAGCCGGCCGAGAGCACAACAATAACCACACATCAACAAGAATGTGCGAAGACCACCACCCCGCCTATGCAATTACCAGCTCTTGTAGTGCCGAGTGAGAGCGGTGGACGACGTGATGAAGGGGGTGCAATAGTACTGGCTGATGTAATCGGTCCTGTAGAACAGAGAATGGATGATGAGACGGAGGTCGACCCTATGGGTTTCCTCAATACAAACACGTATGACTGTGACATAGATATGACGAGTCACCCATATGATGAATCGGGCTATCAGCATGCTATTGAGGATATGGATGATATGCCCGGGCAGGAAGGTCGTTGGAAGGATTGCAAAAAGTCTCTCTTCATGAATTCCTCACAGGACACGCCTGAAGATGTCGCCTCAACACATGCTCAACTAGCCAGGGGTCGTACAGTGGTTAGCTCAGGAACCCTGGGGCAGGGGTTAAGGAAGGGTCTGGAAGGTGTGCCCAAGAAAAAGGAGAGGAAGAGATCGGGGAAGATAACTGCCTCCAAACAAGCCAGAGCACAAAGCAGCCAGATGATGCATGCTGAAGAGCGTGTACCCATGAAAGGTGCGGTCATGTTCCATCTCACGGGCGAGCCGATGCTACCACCGAAACCGGTGGAGGCACTATCAGGGGATCTTAGGAGACTGCACGACCATGTGCTGTCGACTGAGAAAAGCCTACTAGCCTCAAAGGATCCAGGATATCCGACATACGCGGCTCTGGTGCCTGAGGGGAAGTGCTACGTCGAGACACGGCCCGCAGAGGTGTTCTTCCTGCGCTTTGACCATATCTTTGAGATGTTTCTGACAAGGCGGCTCGATTATACAATCGTCCGCCTTTTTGCGCTACATCTGAGCTCCGTCAAGAAGAGTGAAGTAGTCTCGCAAATCTGTGTGGTGGATCTGTACTACATGCACGAGTCTTTCTTGAGTCTCGGCGACCTTGAGCATGAAACTGCTACGGAGTACCTCCAAAACTCCATGGTACAGAATAAGGACCGGGAAATTGTACTCGTGCCTTATCGTCCAAAGTAAGTCAGTTCCGGACAACCCTTTCGTACATTTCAACCATTCCTTCTATCTCATATGGGGAATAATTTGAGGTGTCTTTTCCTCAGCAAAGAATTCGCGCCGTCCTTATCGTTCTTTACCCGCAAGTCTCCCACGCCGTATTTTGACCCTTCCGAGACTACGAGAAAAAAGACTACACCCACATAATGAATATTCTAGATGATGCTCTCCAAGGCTTCATCATTAGAGGTGGCCACATGCGATCAGAAACAAAGGAACAAGAAGATGGGTTTCACAAGATAAAACTAACTTCTCCTGCATCCATGTCCCAAAACCAAGTAAGAAGGATGGATACTACATCGTCCATCTCATGATTCAGTTCAACACGGATCACCAAAAGCTTTGCATGAGAAGCAGGAATGATGATCATATCCACAAGTGGCTAGAATCTCATGGAGAAGCGGTTTATAAACTTAGAGATGACTTCTTTCGCATCCAAAGGGACATTGTGACGATCATCATGAAAGAAGTCATCGATGAGAAGGGGATGTTCCACCACGACCCTATATCGCGAGCTGACGCCCAAACTCGCATAGGCATGCAACATCTAGACCTCACGCCGTTCAAGAAGCTAGGGTCCATCCTCGATGATATGGAAGGATGGAACTTCTAGTGATTATGATGCCGATGATGATGATATGTGTCGGTTGAACTTGTGTACTTTTTGTAGCGATGAAACTTTGTGATGTCCACGGTCCCTGCCGAACTTGCGTAATGCTACTTTGTTAGTTTGCGTACGGTGACCTGCGTACCTCTAGTTAATTAGTTTGTGTACTGTATGTTGCATCTAGTTGCTAACCCTTTCTTTTTTGGTGTTGCTCTAGTATATTTTGTTGCATATATATGATTGTACATCCTCTTTATGAACATGCATCTCTAACAGGTACCTAGTTTCTTGATGGCGAGGTGGAAGTGCTATGTAGTGTACAAAGGGAAGGTTCCGGGGGTGTACAACGAGTGGCTCGAGTGTCAAAGCAGTTTAATGGGTTCTCGGGCGCCAGCCATAAAGGCTTCAAAAGCAGACAAGAAGGAGAAGCTAGTTACTTGAGGTTCACGCTAGCGCGAGACAGGACTCATAACCGCCGCCTCATGTACTGCATAGTTCCGCTTTCACTCATAGTGATAGCTCTTCTGGCGTATACCTTTGTTTAGATAGATGACGTTGTAGTTGCAAGTATTCGAGACTTGCATGTATCGCTATTTTCGAGATGATGAGAAGATACCACTTTGTGTTGGATGATGATTATGATGAGACTATTTGTATGTATATGCTATGATTACATTTGTGGTCTCGCAGGCATTTGTATGTGTATCATGATGACATTTGTATGTGCTAAAGATTCTTCTATAAAGCCTGTTCAAATACAAAACAAATATGCAGAAAAAAATATATTAAAATTAGCAGTAGTGAGAGGAGAAAAGTTAGCAGCAGCGCGGTAGTATCAGTAGCGCGCACAGGGGAAGCGCGCTATAGCTATTAGCAGTAGCGAACTCCATAGAAGAACGCTGCTGCTACACTTGTATATCAAGATGCAGCGCTGGCGCCGCTGCTGCTACTGGAGTTAGGCATGGCGCCTCCTCTGGCCATCGATATACCTAAAACCCGCACTGCTGCTAGGCTTTTCCCTAGTAGTGCAAGGGCGGAGAATCCTCGCATCGCTAGGACAGAGAGCAAAGCATCATGGTCACGCGCCTCATGACCTCAGCCTGCGGGCAGCCGGGCGCCAGCTGCCCGACCCCAAGGGCGAACCTTGGCTCCCCGGTGACTGAGCCGAGCTGAGAGCCCGGTGTCAATGCCGGGTGGACGAGCGGGCGGCTGAACTCCCACCCCTTGGAGTAGAGCCACCGGCACCGTCCAGCCGTCGGACACGAGCGAGAGCAGGGGAACGCGGTCGCGACAAACCACCGGGCGACCGACCTCGAGGTCGTCGGCCTTAGCAAGGTCATCCCAAACAACCCGCGAGGTGGGATGGGGACGGAGGACACGGCGAGGAGGCGGACGGCAACATTTCAGCGGGGGCGAGGGAGGGGGGCGCCGACTGGGAGGACGGGGGCGGCGGAGTAGGGGGCGATGCCACGCCGGGCGAGTTGCCCCTCGAATCGCCAGCGGAGTCGCTAGCGCAGCCGTCATCCTCCGTAGAACTGTATACAAGCCAATCCTCAAATACATATTTTTACAATAAAATGATAGGTATTTCTAAAAATACATAGGCATACGACATAAGATGAAGATTATATCTGTTATATTTCAGAACAATGAAACATCAAGGTGATATAAATATCATGATGTAATAGTTGGTACACCACAGGAGCAATGCAACAGGGTGATCGTTGGCCAGAACATCAAAGGCCTTCTTAGTCTCAATTTTTATCTATTACATGAATTTATGCATAAATCGAGCAATTTTGAAAGCAACAAAATTATGCTTTAGGAAAAACAAGCCTGAATTTATTCATTAAGCTGAACAATGTTGAAAGCCTTATGTCTACCTTATAACAAAATTATTCTTTAAGAAAAGCAAGCCTGCATTTATGTATGAAACTGAACAATGTTGAAAGCTTGAGATGTAGCTTTAGCACATGAAAATAACTTGGTTAAAAAACTTTGATGCAAGCAGACACATCCGCAACATCACATCCGTCCGCAAAACCAAAACTATACTAACACTTGATGTTTTAATAGTCATCCTTTTGCAATTTGCTCTTCGTGGACACATGTAGACCCTCTGCATCCCTAAAAAGGTTGAAACTTAGAGATCAAGTAAAGAAATGTATGGATGTATAATGGCTATCTATATAATTCAAATGTCGTGCACTCGGTTTCTATATATATTTTCGATAAAGGCACTCAGTTTGTATATATATAAAGAGGATAACATGATTTGTTGTCATCAGGGTGAGAGACTAATCTTTGATGTACAGATAGCTTGTAACAATAAAGTTACCATGGTAGGCCATACGGGAACATCAAAAGCCGACATTCGAGGAGATTGTATTACTATATGGACGTATTTTTGGCCAAATGTAGAACTGGATGGTAGCATCGCAAGACTTAAGTAGACAATTCGAAGCTACAATAGCATTAATAAAATCCCCACGTGGGTTGAAGTAACATATGGTCAGTTTTTTCTATGATGAAGAAGCGGTTACAACAACTGAAACTTTTTTATCCCAACAATTTTTTTTTGAGCAAGATCCCAACAATTAAACATGTTCACATATATTACCCATATAAGTGTAGAAAGACGCTTAGAGTACAGGAGTGCAATTTCACATTTTTTTAAAGTCACCAAACCACGGACATCAGTAGTATATGGAAGAGTATACCAATTGGCTGGAGATCTGATGGCACCCTCAAACATGATGAAGTGGACAGTGCACGGTGGACCGCAATGCCCTATTACAGTAAAAGGGTAATAATGGTAAAAAAGGGGTAAGGAACATGGCCTCTTAATAAGTTAGCAATATGCAGAGTAGAAATATACAGAAAGCTAAATCAATAAATAATTTAGGACTATGCAGAATGACAAATGTGTCTCTTAATACATATAAACATGTGAGAAATTAAATTAAAAACTGAAAACAGGTCTTAACAAACTATTATATAAACTGAATTAATACGCAGTATCAACAGTCATTTCACATGAATGCAAATCAATGCACTTTTGGGAGGATGTCATATGCATTGCAAATTCTGATGGTTGTTTGGTTTAATCGACTTCTCAACCTTGGCTGTAGAAAATACTGGTTTACATTTTAATGCAAAAAAGGATGGTATAAACATTCACCTGCTAACATAAATATGAGGAGAACAGAAACCCAGGGCACAAATAAGGCAATTAAATTTATGACCATGGCATGACATCACAGACTTGATATAAGCGCCGCACTGGGAAAATACAGTATTTTGCGCGCGCACAGCCGCTTCGGGCGCTCCATCGGAGACGCAAAAAACGCGTGCGCGGCATAAGTGGTTCGCGCACGGGGCGAAAAGGCATCGCATGCCGCTTATTTTGTGCGCCCGCTCCTAGGCGCTGCACACTCAAGCGCCCGCGCCGCGACTTCCACCTACCGCCAATCAAGTCGCTGGCGCCGCCGCCCGCACCACTGCATTTGCTCCGGCAACCCGACAGCGCTTCCCCGCGCCGCCGCTGCTTCCTCCACCTCCCTCTAGTCGCCGCTACCCCTAGCACGCGCCATTCCTCCAACGAACAGCGCCCAGCCGCCCACTGCCGCTCGGCGCCCACAAGGTGTTCGACAAAATGCTTGCAAGGTATGTATTGCTACAACTTCACATTTTTTACATGAATTTGGTGCATGTTTTTTGTAGTTTTTATAGACTAGTTTAAATTCGATATTGTAGATGAGTTCGTCATATGATTCTTCTGAAGAAAAATTTGATATTGAAGAGGAGGAGAACCTTGCAATGATCCTAGCTTTGCACATCAATAGAAAGACGAAGCACGATGGTTCGGTTATGGGTCGGCAGAAAATTAGGAGGGATAAGATCGATGCCGATAACAGATTGATGAGGCACTATTTTATGGATAATCTCGTGTACGCCGGTTTAGGATGAGCACCGAGTTGTTCAGGCGAATTGCAGAGAAACAGGCGAGCCATGATCGACTTTTTCAACAAAGGAGAAATGCCGCCGGAGAACTCGGACATAGCACCTTTCAAAAGGTGACAGCCGCTTTGCGTATGTTGGCATACGATATTCCTGAAGAAAATATGACTTAGAGGCAATAATAAAGTTATTATTTATTTCCTTAATTCATGATAAATGTTTATTATTCATGCTAGAATTATATTAACCGGAAACTTAGTACATGTGTGAATACATAGACAAAAATATAGTCCCTAGTATGCCTCTACTAGACTAGCTCATTAATCAAAGATGGTTATGTTTCCTAACCATAGACATGTGTTGACATTTGATGAACGGGGTCACATCATTAGGAGAATGATGTGATGGACATGACCCATCCGTTAGCTTAGCATTATGATCGTGTTAGTTTTATTGCTACTGCTTTCTTCATGACTTATACAAGTTCCTCAGACTATGAGATTATGCAACTCCCGAATACCACAGGAACACTTTGTGTGCTACCAAACGTCACAACGTAAAAGGGTGATTATAAAGGTGCTCTACAGGTGTCTCCAAAGGTGCTTGTTGGGTTGGCATAGATCGAGATTAGGATTTGTCACTCCGTGTTTCGAAGAGGTATCTCTGGGCCCTCTCGGTAATACTCATCAATATAAGCCTTGCAAGCATTGTGACTAATGAGTTAGTTGCAGGATGAAGTACTAAGGAACGAGTAAAGAGACTTGCCGGTAACGAGATTGAACTGGGTATTGAGATACCGACGGTTGCATCTCGGGCAAGTAACATACCAACGGCAAAGGGAACAACGTATGTTGTTATGCGGTTTGACCGATAAAGATCTTTGTAGAATATGTAGGAACCAATATGAGCATCGAGGTTCCACTATTGGTTATTGACCGGAGACGTAGGGTCCGCACGCTTAACGTTCGATGACGATTGTATTATGAGTTTATGTGATATGTTGTACCGAAGATTGATCGGAGTCTCGGATGTGATCACGGACATGAAGAGGAGTCTCGAAATGGTTGAGACATGAATATTGATATATTGGACGACTATGTTTGGACATCGGAATGGTTCCGGTTGAGTTCGGGCATTTACCGGAGTACCGGGAGGTTACCGGAACCCCCCGGGGAGTGTATGGGCCTTATTGGGCCATAGTGGGAGAGAGGAGGCGGCGAACAGGTGGAGGGCTCCCCCACCCCCAGACTCAATCTGAATTGGGTTGGGGGGGGGGGGGCCCCCCTTTCCTTCCCTCTCTCTCCCCCTTCCTTCCTCTCCTACTCCAACTTGTGAAGGGGGAATCCTACTCCAGCTGGGAGTAGGACTCCCCTTGGGCACGCTTATAGAGGGCCGCCCACCCTCCTCCACTTCTTTATATCCGGGAGGGGCGCCCCATAGACACAAGTTGACATTGTTTAGTCGCAGCGATGCCCCTCCATAGTTACACAGCTCGGTCAATATCGTCAGAGTGCTTAGGCGGCCCCCGCGCGGTAACTTCATCATCACCATCACCACGCCGCCCTGCTGATGAAACTCTCCCTCGCCTCAACCGGATCAAGAGTACAAGGGACGCCCCGAGCTGAACGCAGAGGTGTCGTGACGCTCGTGCTTGGATCGGTTGATCGTGAAGATGTTCGACTACATCAACAGATTAACTAAACGCCCGCCGGGTTCACGAGGGTATGTGGACACACTCTCCCTCTCGCTTTCTATGCATCACATAGATAGATCCTGTGTGGTCGTAGGATTTTTTTTGAAATTACCGCGTTACCCAACAGTGGCATCCGAGCTAGGTCTATGCGTAGATGTTATATGCACGAGTAGAACACAAAGAGTTGTGGGGATAATAGTCATACTGCTTACCAGCATGTCATACTTTGATTCGGCAGTATTGTTGGATGAAGCGGCTCAGACTGACATTACGCGTACGCTTACGCGAGACTGGTTCTATCGACGTGCTTTGCACATAGGCGGCTGGTGAGTGTGTGTTTCTCCAACTTTAGTTGAATCGAGTGTGGCTACGCCCGGTCCTTGTTGAAGGTTAAAACAGCACACTTGACGAAAAATCGTTGTGGTTTTGATGCATAGGTAAGAACGGTTCTTGCTAGAAGCCCATAGCAGCTACGTAAAACTTGCAACAACAAAGTAGAGGACGTCTAACTTGCTTTTGCAAGGCTTGTTGTGATGTGGTATGGTCAATATGTGATGTGATATACTTATTGTATGAGATGATCATGTTTTGTAACAAAGTTATCGGCAACTGGCAGGAGCCATATGGTTGTCACTTTATTGTATGCAATGCAATCGCCTTGTAATTGTTTTACTTTATCCCTAAGCAGTAGCGATAGTCGTAGTAACAATAGGTGGTGAAACGACAACGATGCTACGATGGAGATCAAGGTGTCGCGCCGGTGACGTTGGAGATCATGACGATGCTTCGCTGATGGAGATCATGAGCACAAGATGATGATGGCCATATCATGTCACATATTTTGATTACATGTGATGTTTATCCTTTATGCATCTTATTTTTTTAGAACTTCGGTAGCATTATAAGATGATCCCTTACAAATATCAAGGTACAAGTGTTCTCCGTGAGTATGCACCGTTGCTACAGTTCGTCGTGCCAAGACACCACGTGTTGATCGGGTGTGATAAGCTCTATGTTCACATACAATGGGTGCAAGCCAGTTTTGCACACACAGAATATTCGGGTTAAACATGACGAGCCTAGCATATGCAGATATGGCCTCGGAACACTAAGACGAAAGGTCGAGCGTGAATCATATAGTAGATATGATCAACATAGTGATGTTCACCATTGAAAACTACTCCATCTCACGTGATGATCGGACATGGTTTAGTTGATTTGGATCACGTGATCACTTAGATGACTAGAGGGATGTCTATCTAAGTGGGAGTTCTTAAGTAATATGATTAAATTGAACTTTAATTTATCATGAACTTAGTACCTGATAGTATTTGGCATGTCTATGTTGTTGTAGATCAATGGCCCATGCTACCGTTTCTTTGAATTTTAATGCGTTCCTAGAGAAAGCTAAGTTGAAAGATGATGGCAGCAACTACACGGACTAGGTCCATAACTTGAGGATTATCCTCATTGTTGCACAGAAGAATTACGTCCTGGAAGCACCGCTAGGTGCCAGGCCTGCTGCAAATGCTACTGATGACGTTAAGAATGTATCGCAAAGAAAAGCTGATGACTACTTGATAGTTCAGTGTGACATGCTTTACGGCTTAGAATCGGGACTTCAACAACGTTTTGAATGTCATGGAGCATATGAGATGTTTCAAGAATTGAAGTTAATATTTCAAGCAAATGCCCGAGTTGAGAGATATGAAGTCTCCAACAGGTTCTACCGCTGCAAAATGGAGAATAGTTCTGTCAGTGAGCACATACTCAAAATGTCTGGGTATCATAATCACTTGACTCAGTTGGGAGTTGATCTTCCAGTTGATTGTGTCATTGATAGAGTTCTTCAATCACTGCCACAAGCTATAAAGGCTTCATGATGAACTATAATATGCAAGGGATGAACAAGACTATTCCCGAGCTCTTCGCGATGCTAAAGGCCGTGGAGGTAGAAATCAAAAAGGAGCATCAAGTGTTGATGGTCAATAAGACCACTAGTTTCAAGAAAAAGGGCAAAGGGAGGAAAGGAAACTTTAAGAAGAACGGCAAAAAGGTTGCTGCTCAAGAGAAGAAACCCAAGTCTGGACCTAAGCCTGAAACTGAGTGCTTCTACTACAAAGGGACTGGTCACTAGAAGCGGTACTGCCTCAAGTATTGGGCGGATAAGAAGGATGGCAAAGTGAACAAAGGCATATTTGATATATATGTTATTGATGTTTACCTTACTAATGCTCATAGTAGTGCCTAGGTATTTGATACCGGTTCGGTTGCTAATATTTGTAACTCGAAACAGGTACTACAAATTATACGAAGATTGGCTAAGGACGAGGTGAGGATGCGCGTGGGAAATGGTTCCAAATTCGATGTGATCGCGGTCGGCACACTACCTCTACATCTACCATCGCGATTAGTTTTAGACCTGAATAATTGTTATTTTGTGCCAGCGTTGAGCATGAACGTTATATCTGGATCTTGTTTGACGCGAGACGGTTATTCATTTAAATAAGAGAATAATGGTTGTTCTATTTATATGAGTAATATCTTTTATGGTCATGCACCCCTGGTGAGTGGTCTATTTTTGTTGAATCTCGATAGTAATGATACACATATTCATAGTGTTGAAGCCAAAAGATTGAAGTTTAATAATGATAGTGCAACTTATTTGTGGCACTACTGTTTGGGTCATATCGGTGTAAAGTGCATGAAGAAACTCCATACAGATGGACTTTTGGAATCACTTGATTATGAATCACTTGGTGCTTGTGAACCGTGCCTTATGGGCAAGATGACTAAAACTCCGTTCTCCTGAACAATGGAACGAGCTACTGACTTGTTGGAAATAATACATACCAATGTATGCGGTCCAATGAGTATTGATGCTCGTGGTGGGTATCGTTATTTTCTTACCTTCACAGATGATTTGAGCAGATATGGTTATATCTACTTAATGAAGCATAAGTCTGAAACATTTGAAAAGTTCAAAGAATTTCAGAGTGAAGTGGAAAATCATCGTAACAAGAAAATAAAGTTTCTACAACTGATCGTGGAGGAGAATATTTGAGTTATGAGTTTGGTCTTCATTTGAAACAACATGGGATAGTTTCACAATTAACGCCACCGAACACCACGCTTAAATGGCGGTCCGAACGCCATAACTGCATTTTTATTAGTTATGGTGCGATCTATGATGTCTCTTACTGATTTACTGCTATCGCTTTGGGGTTATGCTCTAGAGACGGTTGCATTCACTTTAAATAGGGCACCATGAAAATCCATTGAGACGACGCCTTATGAACTGTGGTTTGGCAAGAAACCAAAGTTGTTGTTTCTTAAAGTTTGGGGCTGTGATGCTTATGTGAAAAAGCTTCAACCTGATAAGCTCGAACCCAAATCAGAGAAGTGTGTCTTTATAGGATACCCAAAGGAAACTGTTGGTTACACCTTCTATCACAGATCCGAAGGCAAAATCTTTGTTGCTAAGAATGGATCCTTTCTAGAGAAGGAGTTTCTCTTGAAAGAAGTGAGTGGGAGGAAAGTAGAACTTGATGAGGTAACTGTACGTTCTCCCTTATTGGAAAGTAGTTCATCACAGAAATCAGTTCAAGTGATTCCTACACCAATTAGTGAGGAAGCTAATGATGATGATCATGAAGTTTCAGATCAAGTTGCTACTGAACCTCGTAGGTCTTCCCGAGTAAGATCCGCACCAGAGTGATACGGTAATCCTGTTTTGGAAGTCATGTTAGTAGACCATGATGAACCTACGAACTATGAGGAAGCAATGATGAGCCCAGATTCCGCAAAATGGCTTGAGGCCATGAAATCTGAGATAGGATCCATGTATGAGAACAAAGTGTGGACTTTGGTGGACTTGCCCGATGATTGGCAAGCCATAGAAAATAAATGGATCTTTAAGAAGAAGACCGAGTGAGGGAGTCCTGGACTAGGGGGTGTCCGGATAGCCGAACTATCACCGTTTGCCGGACTCCTAGACTATGAAGATACAAGATTGAAGACTCCGTCCCGTGTCCGGATGGGACTTTCCTTGGCGTGGAAGGCAAGCTTGGCAACACGGATATGTAGATCTCCTACCATTGTAACCGACTCAGGTAACCCTAGCCCTCTCTGGTGTCTATATAAACCGGAGGGTTTTAGTCCGAGGATCTAACAACAATCATACCATAGGCTAGCTTCTAGGGTTTAGCCTCTAATCTCGTGGTAGATCTACTCTTGTACTACCCATATCATCAATATTAATCAAGCAGAGTAGGGTTTTACCTCCATCGAGAGGGCCCAACCTGGGTAAAAACATCGTGTCCCTTGTCTCCGTTACCATCCGCCTAGACGCACAGCTTCGTGACCCCTCACCCGAGATCCGCCGGTTTTGACAATCGACATTGGTGCTTTCATTGAGAGTTCCTCCGTATTGTCACCTTTAGGCCCGATGGCTACTTCGATCATCAATAACGACGCGTCCAGTGAGACTTTTCTCCCGGACAGATCTTCAGATTCAGCAGTTTTGCATCATGGGCCAACTCGCTGGCCATCCGAGCAGATTGAGAGCTACGCCCGCCATCGGTCAGATTTGGAAGTTTGAACTATACGCTCACGTCCCGCGGAGACTTGATCTTCGACGGTTCGAGCCACAGCCAAGCGCCGCAAGACCGTCACGATGGGCATGATCTAGCTCGCTGCCGACAAGGCCTCGAGGCCGCACAAGTGTCCGCCGACCCTTAGCTCGATCCGATCACGGCCGATCGAGGACGGTGGCTGGACACCGCCGGGCTGCTAACTCTACGGCGATAGAGCCAATACCAACCCTGTCCTTTGTGAAGCTCGTGACTCCAAGGTTCCGGACTCTCTTCGACTCAACCTTCGCGCCCGCTAATCGAATCTGATTGGGCGCCGATCATGGAGTTCACCGCTGCGACATCTTTCAAAGACTCGCCCTTTGGCGACATCCTAAATTCACTAAAGTCTCTCTTTATCAGAGAGCCCTGCCGGACTATGGTCGCAGGTTGGGATGCGGACGACGAAGAAATTCAATGCCCACCCACCACCCACTTTGTAGCCACTCGCCGATGATTTAACCGACATGCTCGACTTCGACTCAAGACATCGACGGTATGGACGACGATGCAGAGACAACCAAGAACCAGCGCCACAGGCACTGGAAGGCCCTTCGCCATACGACATATACATGGTCGACATCCCAAAGGATGATAATGGCGATGGAACAACGAGGATGACCCTCCAAGAAACAAAGATAAGCGCCGGCCGCCGGGCGCTGCTCTAAATCCCGCCACGTAAAAATGGAGATTCCGCACCGAGACAATAACACCCCTGACAAAGCCGAAGACAACCCCTCCAGCAGGATTCAGCGCAGGAGGATGGAGAAGCCAGCCCTCATGAGAGAGCGGCAGACAGAGAGGTAGAGGACGATAATTATATGCCTCCCTCCGAAGACGAGGCAAGCCTCGACGACGACAAATTTGTCATGCCTGAGGATCCCGTCGAACAAGAGCATTTCAAACGTAGGCTTATGGCCACGGCAAGCAGCCTCAAGAAAAAGTAGCAACAGCTTAGAGTGACTAAGACTTGCTAGCCGACAGATGGATCAAGTCCCTCCGCCAAGAGTATGAACTCAACGCCTCCAAGAGCTACCTAAAACACAGGCTGCTACCCCGATTAGAGGAGGAAGCACCCAAACCTACATCACCAGCAAGATGACACGGCCGATCGCCACCTCGTGGCCGCGATGACAGAGGCCTCTTGACCTGCACTCAAGCCGCACCCCGGCGCCGCCCAAAAAATACCAAGGCATAGGAAAATGCACCAGACCTGCGGGATATACTCGAGGACAAGGCAAGGAAAACAAGATCGATCCACGGATCACTGGGCGCCCCACGATACGTGATGATAACCTTCACGCGGGATATGGCAATTCCGGCCGGGCCGAACATAGTAGACAAAGCTCATTTGAGCTGCGTCGTGATATAGCCCAACACAGAGGTGCCGCACACCCACTATGCTTCACAGACAAAGTGATGGATCATCAAATCCCCGAGGGTTTCAAAACCGTAAACATTGAATCATACGATGGCACAACAGATCCGGCGGTCTGGATCGAGGACTATCTCCTCCGTATCCACATGGCCCGCGGTGATGATCTACACGCCATCAAATACCTCCCACTCAAGCTTAAAGGACTAGTGCGGCATTGGCTTAATAGCTTGCCAGCAGAGTCAAGCAGTTGTTGGGAAGACCTGGAAGCCGCATTCCTCGACAACTTCCAGGGCACTTATGTGCGACCACCAGACGCCGATGACCTAAGCCACATAATTCAGCAGCCAGAAGAATCAGCCAGACAATTCTGGACACGGTTCCTAACCAAGAAAAATTAAATCATCGACCGTCCGGATGCAGAGGCCCTTGCAGCCTTCAAACACAACATCTGCGACGAGTGGCTTGCCCGGCACCTAGCACAGGAAAAGCCGAAATCCATGGCAG
The DNA here is from genome assembly GCA_021437245.1 of Aegilops speltoides. NCBI lineage: Eukaryota > Viridiplantae > Streptophyta > Magnoliopsida > Poales > Poaceae > Aegilops > Aegilops speltoides. The sequence goes on along the minus strand of JAHHZJ010003826.1, from coordinate 13,061 downwards.
CCCCCACAACACTCATGACCCGCTTCTGCGTGGGAGAGGATAGCTGTCTACCTTGTAGTAACAACATGACCAAGAGCCTTGGTAATTCGGATACCAAGGACACCAACGGCAGGTCGCATCACAACAAGCACAAGCGCTGCATTAATGGCGACAATACTGAGGATACGGTAGTCAATGCCGGATTCAGAGGTTCTAAACCCGGTCGGCGGAAAAAGCCATTCAAAAGAAATACTCCAGGCCCGTCCAATTTGGACCGAATACTCGATCACTGTGCGGATACACGGCACTTCAAAAGTTAGCCAATCACACCAACAAGGATTGTTGGGTGTTCAAGCAGCAGTGCAAGTTAATCGCCAAAACAATGACAAGGGGCTGCATAGCGATGACGAGGAGGAGACCCGGCAGCCGAACAATAGAGGATAGAAGGGTTTCCCCCCACAAGTGCGGACGGTGAACATGATATACGCAACCCACATACCCAAAAGGGAGCGGAATCGTGCACTCAGGGACGTATATGCGATGGAGCCAGTCGCCCCAAAGTTCAATCCGTGGTCCTCCTGCCCGATCACTTTTGATCGAAGGGACCACCCCACTAGCATTCGCCATGGCGGATTCGCCGCATTGGTTCTAGACCCAATCGTCGACGGATTTCACCTCACTAGAGTCCTGATGGACGGCGGCAGCAGCCTAAACCTGCTTTATTAGGATACAGTGCGCAAGATGGGCATAGACCCCTCAAGGATTAAACCCACAAAGACGACCTTCAAAGGCGCCATACCAGGTGTAGAGGCCAATTGTACAGGCTCGGTTACACTTGAAGTGGTCTTCGGATCCCCGGATAACTTCCGAAGCGAGGAGTTAATCTTTGACATAGTCCCGTTCCGCAGCGGCTATCATGCACTGCTCGGACGAACCGCATTTACAAAGTTCAATGTGGTGCCGCACTACGCATACCTCAAGCTCAAGATTCCCTCGAGGAGTCATTACATTCAACGGAAACACCGAACGCTCTCTCCCAACGGAGGAGCATACAACGGCTCTCGCGGCGGAAGTACAAAGCAGCCTCTTAAGGCAATTCTCGAGTCTGGCTATTAAGCGGCCGGACACCGTCAAGCGCGCCCAGAGTAACCTACAACAAGACCACCTGGCACGTCCCGAGCATCGCCAGAGTAATGCGACCCCAACCCCAGCCCGCGAAATCGCGAGACCAGTACCACGCTGCGACATAACTACGCCCGGAGATACCATGGGCATAGGGGTAGGGGGACGACCACGGCATGCCCGGAGAGAAGCTCAACCGCACCAGGGGCTCCCAATTGTGTCATTCTTTTTTTCTTCTTATTCTCAGGACTCCATTTTCCGAAGCCCTCTCCGCAGAGAATTGATTTAACTCACGATGCAACAGCCAGGAAGCATAAAAGCTACGCCGAGTGTCCGTGTGGTCTCTATTACGAGCAAGATACCTGCTTTACATACCATCACGCAGCCTACCCTCGGCGGGGACATGTTAAATAGTCCCATCCCTTGCTTATCGCACTATTTGTATCGCTCGCTTTCATTGCAATATTTTTTGAATAAACAATGCATCGCTTTTTGCCTATTATTGCATTCCTTTTTTCTATCTATATATGTTCACTTTTGACATGTTGCATCCGTATGCTTTGGTACGGCCAAATACACCAGGGGCTTAAGTACCCCAAAATATGGTGTTATAAGTCTGAACACTTTAACAAGTGCGGCACCCCGAACTTATAGCATTATATGCATCGGCTCCGAATCATGTCTTGGGTCAATAGTTGGGTTTGCCCGCTCCCATGTTTTGGTACCTTACGCCCGCTATATCGGCTAAGGTAGCGCTGGGAGAACCACTGCGATTGTGCCCCCGTTGAGCTGGGTTGAGCACCTTAGTGGAGAAAGCTAAAACTGACCGTCATGATAGGGCGAGACCCAGTCGCTGTTCGAGAGGTTTTTCGAGTCCCTAAAGACTTACGCCGCTTAGAGCGAGGAGTCGGCTTTCTCCGGCCCAGGCATGGATAGCGCCCCGAATTCGGTCTTCCGAACACTAGGGGCTTTGCCGATATTTAAAATTATAAAATTCTATGGCTAAGTGGGAGTGTTCAAGCATTATAAGTCCGGTTGCCTCGTTCGTTGTGTTGGGCGCCTCAAGGACCCAAAATGGGAACAAGAACGCCAAGTTTATCCCGAACACCCCAGCACTCGTGGCATGGGAGCTGAAGCCAACGACTTGCCATCTCTCAAATTTGATAAACGGCCGCACAGAAGGTAATATTTTAAATTCACAAGCATTGCTTAGCGCATATGAACAAGTTTTCAAGCGTATAGGATAACAAATGCGAAGTTTACTCAAAATTACATCTTTGGAGCATTCACCGCTTATAAGGTGGGCACCCTTCAGACAGCCTTATAGTACATCTCGGCGCGGCGATACTCCTTGCCTGGTGGTGGCACGTCCGTCACAAGCTTCGGCATCCATCTTGCCCCAGCAGCACTTTAGCGCTGGCAAGGCCCGACGGCACCTTCAATGCAGAGAACGCTTGATGACTTCAATCCATGCACAAAGGCCCACCAGCCATCGCACTGCATCAAGTAGCTCCTGTGCATGGCTTCTTTAGGCCAAAGCTGAACTATGAGGCCCTTCATGGCCTGTTCGCCACCTTGTTGAGCTCAACCAGCTACTTCACTGGTCGTCAGGCACCGGATGTCCGCCTCAAAGATATTGAGACAAGAACACCTTTTCCGCCGAGCTCCCTCCTCGCCCGGTAGAACGTAGCAAGATCGCACACACCACGGGCAGATCTGCGAACGCCCTAGAGAGCTCCGAATCCGGTAAGTAACAATAATTCACTTTACATGCTTGCTTTGCATGAAGAATGCCTTACGCCGCCGCTATCTTTTTATCGCCTCAATCTCCTAGAGGTCCTTCGGCTTCGCCTTAGCGGCTTTGGCACTCTCAAGAGCCGAGGCGAGCTCGGACTCGAAGTCTTCGAGTCACGCACCAAACTCGTGTTTTTCCATGAGAGCTTGGAGCTCTTGCCGACCTCCGCCACCCGCCTCCTGCTTCTCTCGCTCGGTGCGTGCTCAAGGCCACATTGCTTTCGGCTTGACACCGCCTTCGTGGTCGCCACCTCATTCGTGGCCCCCGCAATACTCACGTTATTCATGTCATTTTTGCAACCAAATCCTTTCTATAAGGTATTACTTTAATAAGGTATTACTTACCTTCCTTGTCCTCGAGCTGCTTGGCACGGCCGAGCTCGCTCGACCGCCGAGGCTCGCTTCAATACATTGACCTCTCAGTAGTCATGGCGGAGGTCTGCAGCGCAGCCTGCATTCCCATATTGACATGCTTATGTTAGACTCTCAGATATCTTTTAGAACCTCGCCTCAGCTTTTCTTTCCAACACCGAACCGAGCATCAGGCTACCGGTATGTGGTAGTATTTTCACATATCTTAATTACATACCTCAAAGCCTGTTAGAAGGCTGGCAGTGCTTCAGCCAGCCCGCTTGGTGGATAGAACTTTCTCGGATCACCGCACTCATAACAAAGGCGGTGCTCGTCGATGGAGGCGCCGCTAAGCGCCCAAGAATTATCCGCGCCCGGTTGGACGGAGGTCGCCGCGTCGCAGCCTCACCTTCTTATGAAGGGGCCGCCACGACTCCGAACCAATAAAGGTTCCGGCGGAGTCTCGCCCAGGTCAACTCGTAACCCTTTGGGGTTGATCCCTCATGCCTAAAGTCCGGAGGTTGCCTTTGCGGCACCTCCAGACCTCCTCCTTCTCCTGGCCGGGCCCCTTTTGGGACCCCACCTCGGCATCATCAGCAGCGCAAGGAGAGGAGGCGGCCGGAAGTGATGTACTAATCACATCCGACGGATCCAGGGAGCCGCTCGACGAAGCGGGAAGCTCGTCCTTGGGCGGGCTACATGGTTGTATTCGGCGTTAGAAGACACTATGCGACAAAGGAAAAATCATGAATTATTCTGGTATCCGGACACTTACGATGCCGCCAGGGGCTTAGCCTCGGTGGCCACTCCTCTTCGCCGTCCGTCGCTGGTGGAGTAGTCCCGAGGAAGGGTCCTTCCTTCTGATTTCTCCAGCCTCCCCTGCTGGGGAGGCCTTCCTTTTCTCTCTCACGGGGAGAAGCCTCTTTTCTCCTCCTCGCTGCTGGAGGAGTCCGCCGAGTCATCGGATGGTGAGTCTGATAACACTCGATACCGAACTCTTTAGGGTTCCTGTGGCCTTCTTCTTGGCCTTCTTGTCCGCACCACATAAGGTGCAGGAACTAGCAGCCCTGGCCAATCGGGCGCCCGCTGGGTCCTCTCGTAAGGGAGCAGGACAATTAACCTGCCCAACTTTTTCTCGCCAGCTCAAAAGGTAAGGGAGTTTAGATCCCAGATAGAGTCAAACTATGGAAAATAAGCATCCCAGAAGGGTAAAATAGCTTACTCGCGGCTTGACTCTGCGAGCTGAATCCGCGATCTTCGGTAGAGGATGCGGAGCCTCGCACCCTTGAACAGCACCTTCCGTGCACCTTCGCACATAGTGTCAAGAGCCTGCTCAAGGTCCGTGTTGTGCCGATCAAACTCCCACAAGTTGAAAGCCCGTTGTTGGCACGGGAGGATCCGACGGATGAGCATGACCTGGACTGCGTTGACGAGCTTGATCTTCTTGTTCACAAGGTTTTGGACGCAGGTTTGGAGTCCTGTCAGCTCTTCCAAATAACCCCACGTCGGGCCCTTTTCTTTCCAGGAGGTGAGCCGTGTGGGGATGCCAGATCTGAATTCGGGGGCCGCTGCCCATTCAGGGTCACGCGGCTCGGTGATGTAGAACCACCCCGATTGCCACCCTTTGACGGTTTCCATGAAGGCACCCTCAAGCCATACGACGTTGGGCATCTTGCCCACCATGGCGCCTCCGCACTCCGCCTGCTGGCCGCCCACTACCTTCAGCTTGACATTGAAGGTCTTCAGCCACAAGCCGGAGTGGGATTTGATGCGGAGGAAGGCCTCGCACACAACGATAAACGCTGAGATGTTGAGGATGAAATTCGGGGCCAGATCCTGGAAATCCAGGCCGTAGTAGAACATGAGCCCCCTGACAAATGGGTGGAGGGAAGCCCAATCCGCTGGAGGAAATGGGAAGGAACACCACCCTCGCATGGGGCCCGGGTGGGACGAGCTGCCCTCGCTCGAAGCCGTGCGCAATGTCGCTGCAGGTATCCGCGCTCTCAACTTTTTGATGTGCCCTCCGTGACGGAGGAGTCCATCCACTTGCCCGCCGCCCGACATGGCTGGGGAAGGTCGAGGCGAGATGTGCGGACTTGGGCGCCGGAGCTCGAGTACGCTGAAATGGATAAGCAAAGGAGGAAGAAGGCGAGGTAAAAAGTGGATCCTTATCCCTTATATGGACGGATTTAAACTATGCGCCCCCACCAGCCCGGTAAAACTCGCTTATCTCCCAAGTGCCGAATCAATGGCGCGGTTTGGTTACCCATGCCCGTATTGATGAGAATCCCGAATAAGGGGACACGATCTCGCTTGACAAGACGCGCCAAGGAAACCGCCGCTAAATGCGCCGAGGTGGAACAAGAAAATGATTCGAATAAAGGCTTGGCCGTGGTGTAATGTCGCGCCACAGGATACGTCAGCAGATTGAGCTTGTGTAAATATTATTCTCTCTACGGTGGTATGTGGAACTTATTTTGCAGAGCCGGACACTATCCTTGTGTTCAAAATCTTCTATAAAGTATTCGGAGGAGGAACCCGCCTTGCATTGCCGATGACAATATGCGCGCCGGACTCGTCGTCATTGAAGCCTGGTTCAGGGGCTACTGAGGGAGTCCTGGACAAGGGGGTGTACGGATAGCCAAACTATCACCGTTGGCCGGACTCCTAGACTATGAAGATACAAGATTGAAGACTCCGTCCCGTGTCCGGATGGAACTTTCCTTGGCGTGGAAGGCAAGCTTGGTAATACGGATATGTAGATCTCCTAAAATTGTAACCGACTCTGTGTAACCCTAGCCCTCTTCAGTGTCTATATAAACCAGATGGTTTTAGTCCGTGAGGACTAACAACAATCATACCATAGGCTAGCTTCTAGGGTTTAGCCTCTCCGATCTCGTGGTAGATCTACTCTGTACTACCCATATCATCAATATTAATCAAGCAGAGTAGGGTTTTACCTCTCACCGAGAGGGCCCAACCTGGTATAAACATCGTGTCCCTTGTCTCCTATTACCATCCGCCTAGAAGCACGAATTTCTACCCGAGATCCGCCGGTTTTGACAATCACACCGACGCAGACGGTATTGTTATCAGCATAAAGCTTGACTTGTTGTGAAAGGTTTTCTACAAGTTCAAGGAGTTGACTACGATGAGACTTTTCACCAGAAGCGATGCTTTAAGTCTCCGTCTGAATGTCGACCCGACTCAATGTCACATCGATCTAGCCTCAGTAACACATCATATCACTTTGCGGCCTCACGCACGTATCCCAACGGTGTCGCCTTACCTTGGCCCGGGACCGCTTTATGCCTTTTGGCACACGATATGATAGTGTCGCTAGCATCCATATGAAAAGGAGCCCGGCTGACATGGCTAGTCGTGAAACCCAAAGTGGCACAGACTTACAGGACAGCATCCATGACCCAAAGATCGAACGTGTCGGTCAACAAAGAAGTAAGTTCCGGCCAGAACTGGCTAGCAGACTCGTGAACCGGCAGAAGGGCTAACAGACTCCGTGACTAATGCGTGACATTTCCTCAAGGGACGTATACAGAACGAAGAAGGACACATGCCGCCAGCCTAAGTGTTCCGAGAGCAGTAGCAAGCTACCATGGCTCAAAGGAGACACTAGGAGACATTTCCGTAAGAGAGGCTACTAAAGATAAACAACTAGATAGTCGATCCCACACATACCAAGCATTTCAATCATACACACAATATGCTCGATATGTGCAAATACAACAAGGCATCACAACATGACTCTACGACACAAGTATTTTATTTAAAGGCTCAGAGAGCCATTCATATCATACACACAAGTACGGGTCACACGACCCACATACAAGTCATACAAGCATACAAGCCACAGCTGAAGTGTTTTGTCCGAGTACGCATAACTAGTAAAATAAAAGAGGCTTGGGTAAGCCTAGCTATACTACATGGTCCTTCTCTTGCTCAGATCACCACCGGCCTTAGTCTACTCATCGATGTCAACGCTCACGAAGAACCCGCTTAAGGGTTTGAGGCATCTTCCAAAAATGTAAATTAAAGCAACATGAGTACAAAGGTACTCAAAGAAGACTTACATCGACCCTACATACATGCATATTATCAAGAAGGGTTGGTGGGGTTATTGCAGCAGCCAGCTTTGACTCATGGCTAAGCTTATCCTACGAGACACCAACTTGAAATAGTTTTATGACTCGAGTCCACTACTCATCACTTCAATACACCACCGAGGATCCAACCCCGCCTTCCTACGGAGAAGCCATCCTCGCACTCACGCTTATCTTGAGGCTTTTAGTAGTATCCATTTACTTGTCTATGAACCGTATAGGCAACCAAGTAGTCCTTATCATGGACGCCGCTATTCAATAGATGATGTTAACCCCGCAGGGTGTACTTCTTCATACACGCTCACCACTTATCGCCGCACACGACATGTACTGCAACCTTCAAGCGAAGCCCAACGTGGGTGTCGGCCACGACCTACCTAGACACCTAAGCCTCTAGTCCAGGTTTATCGCCTATTTGGGTTCCATCTATGAGGAGTTCCGGCCAAGTCTCGCCACAGCCCCAAACGATGTGAACAGGTTCCCGAGATACCAAACGGCATCCGTACACCGCCACGCACCTACCGTGATCACAGCCCACCCCTACGGTCACGCTGTCCACGGCCTCCAAGAGGCTACAAACACCGTAAACTACTTGCAACTCCCCGGACCAAGACTAGGTGAATAAGAAGTCGAGAGGGTCCATTGGTTTCGGGCCCAATGCATGGTAGTAGCTGAATCTTAAATCACACATACAGATCTCAGTGCTTAAGGACGGCCTCAATGAAACAACCCACCATGTACTCCTACATGGCCTTTCATCGATACCTTTACCAAATCGTGTTCAACACCTTACTCTCAGCATCGACTTGATCATTTCACTCTAGCCATCATCCCGATGAACCCGACTGACACGACTCTAAGCATAGCAGGCATAGCAAGGTAGGAACAACACAATCACATGGCTCAATCAACTCCTACACATGCTAGTGGGTTTCATCTAGTTACTGTGGCAATGACAGGTCATGCAGAGGAAATGGGTTCAACTACCGCAGCACACAGCAGCTTGAATCGCGTTGTCTTAATGCAGAAACGAGAGCAGGAGCAAGAACATGGATTTTATCGATATGATCAAATGGTTGGTTGCTTGCTTCGACGGTCGTTACACGGTATTGCTCTTCGTTAGGGGTTATCACGGTACTCCTCGGGACGTAACTCGCCGCAGAACACCGATACACAAGCATTACCAAACAAGATGCAACAATATGATGCATGCAATGAGACATGGCAAATGAGTGCTTTGGGCTAATGCAACTAAGATCAGATGGGTTTGAACCAATTTGAACCAAAGATTCAAAATTCAAACTCATATATGATCATTTAAAGTGCTTAAACTTGTTCTGTGATAAACAGTGGGTTAGCTTCTGTAAACATGCATGAAACCAGTACAGATGGATAGATTGGATTTTTCTGATCATTTTTCATATATAATTTGTCTCATTTGGAGCTATGGTTGATTTTATATGAATTTTTGAAGTTTGAACTATTTTCTGGATTTTCCTGTATAGAAATAATTCCAAGAAATTAGTTAATGCGCCAAGACTGTCATGCTTGCGTCAAGAGTCAACCCTGCTGGTTGGGTCAAACTCGACGTGTGGGGACCACACGTCGCTGACACAGGATTAATTTAATCAAACCCGCTAAACTAGGTTTGACGTGGCCCTAGGGCCCACATGTCGCGACCTAGGTGGGTTTTAACCGTGGGTTTAGTTGCTAATGACAGCCACGCCGACCGCCGGAGTTTCGCCGGCGGCGACCATTCCGCGCGGCGGAGGAAAGTGCGTAATGGCTGCAGCGCATCAAACGAGCGGCGGAGTTTATCGGAGTGATGCGGAGGCAACCCGCATCTATTGGTGGTGGTAGTTGGCCTCGAGGTCGCCGGAACGACGCCGGGCGACGTGTTTGGCGGCGCCGAGCTCGGGTGGAAGTGCAAACGAGCTACGGGCACCGTGGAGGTACGCGGCGTAGTGCGTTAGCCTCCCGGGTTGCGGTGAGGCCATTGGACATGGTGGGGTGGCCGCTGGTTGGCCGGAGACACGCCGCGACGTGTTCGCGGCGGTAGGCGTGAGCTTGCTCACTTGCTGTGGTGCACGAAGAGGAGAACGAGAAGATGGAAAGGTAGCTGAGCTCACGCGGTCTCGGGAAGCGAACGCCGCGGTCGGGGACGAGCTGGTGCGGCGGTGAGGTCGGCGATCTCCGGCGGCGGGTTGACGAAGAGCTCGGGAGCGCAGAGCGAAGCGAAGGCCGGGGCTCGGCTAGCTCAAGAAGAGGAGGGCGGCGGAGCTTCGACAGGTCGGAGCGGCGCGAGGACGACGGAGAGCGCGACTACGGCGGTGCAGTGCAGCGGCGGTGGCGCTGGCCATGGCGGGAGAGCGAGGGAGAGGATCGAGGGGAGGAGGAGGTGTCCAGGGTGCGGGGCGCAACGTGGAGGTCGCCCAGTGAGCGGGCGGCGAGGGGTGAGGCAGGAGGCAGGTGCGCGTGGCGAAGCCTCTGCTCGGCGCCGAGCACCTGCCGCCGGGTCGGCGAAGCAGCAGCTCACCGGCGTGGCTGGTGGGCTGGGCCGGCTGTGGGCCGCCAGTAAGTTAGTTTGTGTTCTGCTTTTTTTTTTTTTTCTATTTTTCTGCAGCTTTGTTGAGTTATTTAAAATACCGTAAAGATTCTAAAATTCACCAAACTAATCCTAGTCCATTGTTGGATTATTTCCAACATGAAACATTTTAGTTTGAGATATTTGGACATTTGAAATATTTTAGTTATTTAAAATGCCCAAATTCAAATAGCTATGATTTAATTCAATGACCTTAGGATGACCTAGGAAAATGTGCACCACTTTTGGCAAAGCTTCGACCAAGACAAAATGATGGACATTTTAGAAGGGCATTTCAGTTTCATCGAAAATATTTTTAGTAAACCCTAGTTGTTTCAGAGGGGCTGGGGTTCTGCAATCCCATTTCAAGTTTCTCTGAAACAAATAGACATGATGCAACACTCTAATGCATGAACTAGCTAGGTGTGACAACTCACCCCCACTCAAAAGAATCTCGCCCCGAGATTTAGGTTCCTCCTAAAGAGGGCGGGTACTCAAGTCGAAGACGATCCTCCCTTTCCCAAGTAGCTTCCTTCTCGTAATGATGCCACCATTGAACCTTGAGAAACTTGATATTATGCCGTCGAGTAGTACGCTCAGCTTGATCGAGGATACGAACGGGGTATTCTCGATATGTGAGATTATCTTGAAGATCAAGCGCTTCGTGGTCCACTCCACGGATAGGATCCGAGAAGCAACGCCTGAGTTGAGAAACGGGAAGACGTCGTGGACTTTGGAGAGATGCGGAGGTAGTTCCAATTGGTAGGCAACTCTCCTCGCTTGGCAAGAATGCGAAAGGGTCCAATGTAGCGAGGAGCCAATTTGCCTTTTGATATCAAACGATGGGTTCCTTCGAGGGGTAACCCAAGGTAAGCCTTCTCGCCAACCTCGTAAGTCATAGCCTTATGTTTTCGGTCATATTGACTCTTTTGACGAGATTGGGCTGTTTTCAACTTTTCACTTAACGATGCGGACTTGTTCTTCGCCTCGATCATATCCGCCAAAGAATTGTCTTTCCCGGTTTCTCACCAGTTAAGAGGTGTTCACACCTTCGCCCATAGAGAACTTCAAAAGGTGCTTTGCCCAAGCTAGATTGATAGCTGTTGTTATAAGCAAATTCGCAAATGGAAGGCATTTCTCCCAATCCATTCCGAATGAGATAACCGGCTCAAGCATGTCTTCTAGGATTTGGTTGACGCGCTCTACTTGACCACTTGATTGAGGGTGAAAAGCAAGTGCTAAAGGAAAGATGGGTTCCCATAGCGTTTTGGAAACTTTCCCAAAATCGAGAGGTGAAGAGACTTCTCTATCCGAAGTTTATTTCCAATGGAACACCATGAAGAGACACTATTCGAGATGTACAAGTCTGCTAGCTGACTAGCGGTTATACTCTCGCCAATGTAAGAAATGGGCTACTTTGGAAAGGCGGTCGATAACTATTAAAGATAGCATTATTCCTCTCTTGGTCCTCGGGAAAACCAAAGGATGAAATCCATACTAATTTTATCCCATTTCCATTCAGAATAGCTAAAGGTTGAAGGGTGCCAAGAGCCGCTGATGCTCGCTTACACGACGGCGCACGCCGCAGCTTAGCAACATATTGAGCAATGTCTCTTCATCCTAGTCCACCGTAACTCTCCGCGAGGTCCCGATACATTTTAGTGCCACCGGATGAATGGTGAGAGGAGATTCATGAGCTTCCTTAAGGATCAATCGCCGCAGGTTTCGCACCTTAGGAACCACTAGACGGGTTCAAGTATACGACCCTTGATCATCAATGGAGAAACAATCCGCAACTCCTTTCTTGATGCTTTTTGATGCGGAAATTCCCGGATCTACCTTTTGGGCCTTGATGATCTGATCCGTAAGGAAGGTTTCGCCACCAAGGTGGAAAGGAACCCTCGAGGAACAATGTGAAGGTTAAGCTCCAAATTCCTCGTGGAGAAGTGGTTGACTTTGTTGCAACATTAGATTGTTGCAATAGGATTTACGACTTAGCGCATCAGCCATGACGCTGGCTTTTCCTGGGGTATAAGTTATCCCTAAATCGAAATCTGAGATCAACTCAACCCAACGCCTTTGCCTCGAGATTCAAATCTGGTTGGGTAAATATATATTTCAGACTTTGGTGATCGGTGTAGATTTCGCAACGATTACCAAGAAGGTAATGTCGCCAGGTTTTGAGTGCATAGACTACACCGCAAGCTCTAAATCATGAGTAGGGTAGTTTTCTCATGTGGGTGTAATTGCCGTGAACCATAAGCAATTACGTGTCGATCTTGCATGAGAATACAGCCTAGTCCTTGTCGCGAGGCGCCGTAATAGATAACAAAGTCCTTAGAGAAATCTGGTGGTACCAACACGGAGCAGAAGTTAAACGCCTTTTCAGCCTCGAAACCGTGTTCACATTGTGGAGTCCACTCGAACTTTTTATCTTTCTTGAGGAGTTCAGCTAGAGGTTTAGCAACTTTGGAGAAGTTCTCGACAAAGCGGCATAATAGCTCGCTAAGCCAAGGAAGTCCGAACTTGCTTGACCGATTCTGTGGAGTCCAATTAAGGACGGCTTGAACTCGCCTGGGTTTACAGCAATACCTTTACCAGAAATTACATGTCCTAGATAGGTCACTTCGCAGCCAAAATTGTGATTTGGAAAATCTTGGCATAAAGGCGATGCTCTCAAGTTTCATCAACACTAGCCTTAGATGTTCGCATGTTCTTCCTCGCTCTTGAATAGATGAGTATGTCATCGAGGTAAACCACTTATTTAATTTATCCAAATACTCCATGAAGATTGAGTTCATTAACCGAGAAAGTGGTCATGCTGGTTAGACCAAAGGACATGACGGTGTACTCAGATACCGTAACGAGTAACAAAAGCCGCTTTTGGGAATGTCCTCTGCTTCGGATTTTGATTTGATGGTAGCCTAACCTCAAATCCATCTTAGAGAAGACCGAGGATCCTCGCGAGCTGATCATACAGATCGTTGATCCCGGGAGCGGATACTTGTTCTTAATTGTGACCAGTTGACGGGTCGATAATCTACAACCATCCGATCCGCATCATCCTTCTTCTTGACGAAGAGGACGGGCAAGCCCAAGGAGATGAACTAGGA